>JAVIAB010000050.1:50794993-51097493 GCA_032433765.1 Megaustenia siamemsis
GAAAAGATAGCTATAGCTCGTTTCAAATCACGTGCCCAACTTCAAAACGCTATTACTCAGTAACTGTTTGTTAAAAAGTGTTGAAATTTTCCAAATGTTATTAGAATGCAAAAGGCCCTTTAAATGTATATTTAACAAATATCTTGCAGCTGCAGTTTTCTTAAAGCGGCGAATTTCTTTGATGTTTGTCAAAATTGTAAATTGTGTACCCCTAAATAATAGAAATTACCGTAGTTGCTGGTCTATGATTAATTTTCACTAGGTAAAGGCGTGGCCGTAATGGGGAAATAACCTAATAAGATGGTCGATCTAGTGATGGGAGAACAGAATTTTCAATCCAATGTCTAAATATGTGACCATTCATCTCAGAGTGATAATCCCGATTGTCTATGGATTTTGAAAGAAAAATGAGCTCTGCATTCTGTCTTAGTCCATGTTGTCGACTACCTGCATAAGCAATTATCAAGCGCTGTCCTTTGCTGCTAGGTATTAATCTCTTAATCTTTCCATCTGATGGCTGCCATTCCCTTTGGTTAGTGTGGTGAGCATTGATCCATGTTTCATCCAAGTACACAATATCATAACCTTGCTTGCGCACCTCTTTTACTTCACGTAAGTACTTGCTTCTCATGAATACTATATGTGGCTTCTCGCAGATGATGTTTCGTCCATTGGAATACTTTCTGAATGTAAAGCATGCAGCTCTCACATTCCTCCATAATGTAGACTTTGATATTTCAATACTGTTGTTCTTTTTCAGCGATACTTTTAATGTTCTTATTGTAACAGTTTCAGTCATACCCAACATTTTGCGAATTTCACTTCTAATAAGTTCACTGTCGAAATTATCCAACATTTTTGCTCTTCCTTGTGATTTTGTATATTTTGAACATTGACGGTCACGTGCTTGAATCCAGCGATTAAATGACCGTTTAGATAAATCCAAAATGTGTCTTGTCCTATTCTCAGGGTTTTCTAAAGAATGAAATAATCTTCCTCGTTTAGCCTCTTTGCAAAAATAATCATACATTTTTATTGCGATGTTTTGTAAACTGCAGAATTTCATTTTAAGACTCATGATAAATGTTATCGTTCCACGTCTTCACCTATGAATGAACGGAAATGGAACACACAATTTCTCGTGTTTTTTACAAGTGTCTAATTGTGTCAAAAAACCACGGTAAAAGCGTGCAAACACGTCAATTTTACCGTGTATGGATTTTTACTCGCTATTTTTAACTTAAAATACTGTAAACATTAAGTTTTGACTACATCAATGGGTCGTTATAAATTTATATAAATCAAATAAGCAACAATAATAACCAAATGTTTTTTTAAATGAAATTAATTCCCTGTTGGGTTCTAATCATTATAACTTTACATGCAAATTTTGAACAACTTACAACAAGCGGTTAAAAAGCTATCGATTTTAAAATTTGGGCACGAGTTATGAAACAAGCTAGAAATGAAGTAGAAAGATCAGCAAACAATTTGAAACAGGAAGTTAGCCAGGCAGAATGATGTAGAAGTTTGGATCCATCTCGGACTGTTTTGAAGGACTTAGAAGTTCTGTTAGATCCAGCCAGTCAGATGGAACTGTGTAGCAGTTGTAGATTAAAATATTTTACTCTGGAATCTGTGGGTATACTGTGAAATGTGATTACAGGTCATTGTTTCGTAGGTCTACGATGTTCTATGCTATTCATCTTGTTAGAGTACTGCCAGACTCTATAAATCTCTTAATTGAATTATTTCATGGTAGAGGTATGTTTACAACACTCGGAAAAAATCACAAATAATCAACGACAGAAAAAAACAAATAACAATAGACGGTTCGAAGTAGGATCGAACCTGTACTCCTCGGCACAGCGCTTTGCCACGAGAACCAAACGCTAGAGCTGACGGTCAACTAAGCTACCTAATATAATAATTATTTATAATTAGCCACCTTATTATTTGTCTCCCTTATATAAATCTCTTAATGGAGTCGTCCATGATTGTTGAACTCCACATCTGCTATCCAGCTCTGTAAAGTCTATAGTTCAAATCAAGGAGAGGTATTCTGTCTAGTTTGATGCGGCCTTACATCACAGCTGACAGAACGATAAGATAAAGTCATTATTAACAGAATACAGACGCTTGTTTATTATTACTACCACCAAACTACTACAACTACCGCTACAACTATCACTACTACAACTGTTACCACTACTACAACTGCTACTACTACTACAACTACCGCTACTACTATCACTGCTACTACTACCACCACCACTACAACTGCTACTACAACTACCGCTACTACTATCACTACTACTACTACTACCACCGATACTACAACTGCTACTACTACTACAACTACCGCTACTACTATCACTACTACAACGACTACCACTACTACAACTGCTACTACTACTACAACTACCGCTATAATTATCACTACTACAACTACTACCAGTACAACAACTACTACCACTACTACTACCACCACTACTACTACTACCACTACTAGTACCACTACTACTACTACCACTACTACTACTACTAACACTACTACAACTGCTACTACTACTACAACTACCGCTACTACGACTACTACCACCACCATTACTACTACTGACACCACCACTACTACTACCAATACTACTACTACTACTACCACTTCTACTACTACTACTTACTACTACTACCACTACTACTACTACTACCACTACTACTACTACTACTACTACTACTTCTACTACAACTGCTACTACTACTACTACAACTACTACTACTACTACTACTACTACACTACTACTACTACTACTACCACCATTACTACTACACTACTACAACCACTACAACTACAACTAATACAACTACTACCACTACTACAACCACTATTACAACCACTACTACTACCACTACTACTACTACTATTACCACTACTACTACTACTACCACTACTACTACTTCCACTACTACTACTACTACACTACTACTACTACTACCACTACTACTACTACCACTACTATCACTGCTACAACCACTACTACTAATAAAACTACAACCACTACTACTAATACAACTACTACCACTACTACTAATACCACTACTACCACTATATACAGCCACCACTACTACTACCACTACTACTACCATCACTATTACTACTTCTTCCGTAACTGTAACTACCTCTCTTTAATATCCCCCCCCCCCCAATATTCCCTCTTTCTATGATTCCTCCGTCATTTCTCTCTTCGATGTTCTTTATCCTGTCCTCATCTACTCATTCAACTTCTATTTCTTCTGATCCTTCACTCCTACCGGCTTCTCTTCATTCTCTTCTTTTAACTTTGATCTACCTCTTCTAGCCGTCGTGTAATCCCCATTTCTTTCCTGCTTTTCTTCTCATTCCTTAATACTTCTGTTTCACTCAACCACGCTCAGAATCAGGGCACTACTGGACACTGTCCGGGTACAATGTTTCGTGTATTACAAAATAACAATAATTGCAAATGTCTGTACACGTCCCTCAGATAATATTTATAATCTTCTTATGCGTTTAGTTTTCTATTCTTATTGGTTGAGAACTACACTACACAACCACGGACATATTTGGCAAACATTGTCTTACAAGGAAATAATTCTAGAAGGCACTTTTCAACACATTTCGTTAATGAAACTTTTTGATACCAATGCTAGCCAAACCAAAGGGCTAGACTCGAACACAATCGGAAATTAACTGAAGAAATTGTATTAACGTATGATAGGAAACCTGCTGGCTGCGAGATAAGATCAGAAGTGAAGAATTACGTCAGAATAATACATAGGAAATATTGTTACTGTTGAATGCATCAGGAAGCATCAGTATACGGTCGCTGGATAAGACAGGGGAAAAAAAAAATTAAACGAGTCATCATCGACAATCGCTATCACCAGATCAATGGGCTGATCGCGAAAATGATAGATCGATGGAATGTTGGAAATACTAACTTAGAAAACATAACCGCAGGAGAAGCCAACAAAAGAGCCAAAGACCGCAAATTATATAAACCATTGAACACTAAAAGGCAAGCCAAAAAGAAGAAGATTATAGGAGTTCAAATAGATGAGTTACCTCCATAAAGTTCGTGGTTAGCTAGTTTTTTAAATATGCTCTATAATTTGTCCAGCACTTGTCTTCATGGGGCCATACTTCGATTCATAGGTTTCTGTACAGTTCCCATGTTTACAAGAGCATATTTTTGGAGTCTGGAAGCCGGCTTGATATGTGTTTAGTGTGATCGTAATCGTTTGCTCAGCCTTAAGGTATGTCCGATTGTGCTATCATCTTTCAACTTTTGACATTTTTTCCTTATTTATAAAGATTAACTTCATGAAATTGATTATTAATAAAATCTTGTGGGCGGATAGCAGAAGTGTTTTTTTTTCCATACCTGGGTCTAATAATAAACTATCTTGTTTGCAGGCGTCGTTTAATCGGTTTATCTGCGGGTATAGTGCTCGTTTAGTTGAATAGCTTTTGTTATCAGAAGTGAAGGAGCGGCTAAAGAGTAATTTAGATAAGTTTGTTAACTAAAATTACGTTTCAGTTTGAGAAATTATTGATTTCATTTGAGGCTATTTATGCTCTTTACTTTATCAGCCGTTTTGTGTCTCTCGTTTTTTTTCTACACGCTAATTATATCAGCATTTGTTGCTATTGAAGTTTTGTCTCAAAAGAGAGGTTTTCTAATATTTGTATATGTAATTAAAACTATTAATATGTGTTATTTATATGAGTATAGTTGACAATTAATTAGCAAGTGGAGTATGTTTCCAGGCTTAGAACGAATCATATAAAACTGAACAAAAACATGTAAAGATTGTACTATTTGGTACACCACTGTTCACACAAAACTAAATGTGAATCCATTCTGAAGTGAAGTCTGTGAACTGACGTCCTTCGTCAAACTGAATAAAACATGAATAAACTTGAGTATCAGGGACATCACTGCTCACAAAGGGCTGCAGATCAAACTAAGGAACGGATACTATATAACTCTACCACATACAGAGCCAGGTTCGCTCAGTAGTTAGTGAACGACAACACGTCGACTTCGATCACCATCGATGACTCTAACGTTCACCCAACCTTAAATGGTAAACACAATTACGTCATACATCACATGTGCTGTTTCTGTTGTTTGTTAAGTGAGGAATTTAATAAACATCGAGATTAATTCAACATTATGATAAAAAAAGCTGGACGGTACTATAAAGGTGCTTCATGTGAACGGTCAATTTTACCCAAAGAAAACTCTTTTTGACGGCGTAAACATCAAAACGAGCTTCATTAAATGTAAACGAGAAAGAAAGCGGAACAACAAAGATGTGGGTTTGCGGAAGGATTGTGTTGGTGTTATTGTGAGATATGAAGATAAATAAAGAGGTTGTTAATAAATAAAGATGTAACGGAACGGCAGTCTCATGTATAAAATAAGAAAACGGTCATGGTTCCTTATACTTGTTTTCTACCTACCTACCTACCTACCTACCTACCTACCTACCTACCTACCTACCTACCTACCTACCTACCTACCTACCTACCTACCTACCTACCTACCTACCTACCTACCTACCTACCTACCTACCTACCTACCTACCTACTACCTACCTACCTACTATCTATCTATCTATCTATCTATCTATCTATCTATCTATCTATCTATCTATCTATCTATCTATCTATCTATCTATCTATCTATCTATCTATCTATCTATCTATCTATCTATCTATCTATCTATCTATCTATCTATCTATCTATCTATCTATCTATCTATCTATCTATCTATCTATCTATCTATCTATCTATCTATCTATCTATCTATCTATCTATCTATCTATCTATCTATCTATCTATCTATCTAATCTTTCTGTCTAATCTGTCTGTCTGTCTATTTAACTGTCTATCTATATTTAATATGTCTGTCTATCTGCCTGTCTGTCTATCTAATCTGTCTGTCTGCCTGCCTGTCTGTCTATTTAACCTGTCTATCTATATTTAATTTATTTGTATGTCTATTTAATCTGTCCATCTATATTTAATCTATCTGTCTGTCTATATGTATGCCTGTCTGTCTATATGTATGTCTGCCTGTCTATTTGTCTGTCTCCTACTTGCCTACCTACTCACGTACTCACCCACCCAACGACCGCCCTCTTCACCCACCAATCTGCCTACCTACTTACCTACCTACCTACAGGCACATGGGCAGAACTTCTAGACTCATGAGTCCGACGATCTTTTTCATCAAGTTGCAGACCGTGTACAGGACTCTCAATGTATCTCGCCAAACGGTCTTGCTTCTCCCTCAACTTTGGCGAAGTAGCTGACGCCTACAGTTGTTGCCTCTCGCCTCAGTGTTCTTTTTAGTGTTCCTCATGGTCTGTCTCTTTTTCTTTTACCCTCTGGTCCCATTTGAGTGTCTACTTTGAAATTTTCATGTTGTCTCTTTCCATCACATCGCCAACGTATGACCACCTTATTGTCTTGATTAAGCAAAATGTTTTTGGATGATTTATCGTTTCTCTCATTTTTTTTTTCACTGTTGTTGAACTTATGCAATTGTATAACAAATATTTTCCTGAGACATTAGTTTACAAATGCACCCAATTTATTATACATTTTTTAAAGTTTTTTTTTATTCTTTTCAGCTCTCACACGCATAAGTAATCGTGGATAATGCATTTGATTTAAAATTCCCGAGCTTTGTTTTTGTGCTTCGTAATTTTGATTTCCATATTTCATCAGGGTTTTTGAAATTCACTGCTGTCTTTGCTATTTTGATTCTAATTTCTTTCTTTGTGTCACCTTCTTGATCTATGCAGTTTTCAAGATGTACAACATGAGCTACTTCTTCCATATCCTTTCTTTCAAGGTATGTTTTCTTCTGGGCGAATTGGATCTTTCATTATTTTAGTCTTTTATCGGTTAATCACATTTTTTAGACTTCGTTTTGGAAATAGAAAATTGGAACACCTGTTCGTCAAGTGTAAAATTACGAGAAAGCGAAAAAAGAGTACAGCCAAAAGAGAATTATATTGTTTGGGTGTTCACATTATTAATTTGTCCTGCACAAATAAACACATTCATACATAAATAGATATTGAAGAGCATGGTCGCCGATTTCTTGCGATTCAGTAATTGATTTATTATGAGGTAATTGTTGTGAACTGTTTGCACAATCTTCACGGTCTTAGTATTTGACTCATGTTTGATAACAATCAGTTTAACATAATAACTCTGCTCATAAATCGATTTCACAATCTGACTATTGCTTTATAAAAATATGGCCACTTAGATTAAATACATGAATCTGTCTGCCCCTGTAATCCTCAAATAATTGAGTACACAATAAAGCTTTTCTGTTTACAAGACGCTGTGTCGCACAATTTCTTCAACTGTATTTATTTTTGGGCTCGTTTTTATTATGTGGCATACACTTGTTCACATAATTATTCAGTGAGTGTATGTGTTTATTGTTTATCTCCAAACGTTGAAGACATGTTATGTGATCGACGTGAGTTAGCGTGTAATGAATTAAACATATACCAATAAGTTGTTTGATCATATGGACCTCTCGCCACTCCCTAATCGTGACATGGATCGAATTTGGTGTCCGTGTCATTAATTTTCTTGTCTATCGTCACAGTTTTGTGTAATGTTGTCAGCACTATGCCAGGTCGCCTACCCTATATTCACCCAAGACAAAAAAATCACTAACCCACTTAAGGTCGGGTACACAGAATCCTTTCGGTGAAATGAAGCCACCAGTCTTTCGTCCAAGTTCATTTGTCTCTGGTCTACCGCCACTTGGACTATCCTGTGTCATTACTGGACAGTTCTTTAGATATAAGACAGTGATGTTCGAACATAATACCAATGTTCCAAATGTATTACAGTGGTTGTCCAAATATAATACGGCGGTACTCTAAACATAAGACAGTGGTTCTTCAAACATAAGACAGTGGTACTTCAAACATAAGACAGTGGTGTACACCAAACATAAGACAGTGGTACTTCAAACATAAGACAGGGGTGTACACCAAACATAAGACAGTGGTACTTCAAACATAAGACAGTGGTGTACACCAAACATAAGACAGTGGTACTTCAAACATAATACAGCGGTACTCCAAACATAAGACAGTGGTACTTCAAACAAAAGACAGCGGTACTCCAAACAAAAGACAGTGGTACTTCAAACATAAGAGAGTGATGTACACCAAACATAAGACAGTGGTACTTCAAACAAAAGACAGCGGTACTCCAAACATAAGACAGTGGTGTACACCAAACATAAGACAGTTATGCTCCAAACATAAGACAGTGCTAAAAAAGTAAAGTACCCCCGTCACGCCAAGTGGCATATAGGAAATATGGTGTTAGTGACCATAAATTTTACAGACCTTCGACACATGATTTTTGGGATAATGTGGTCGGTATTACGCCTGTGCCGCTTTACTTTCCCAGAAAAAAAATCCGGTACCCATTAAAGGCTGGGTGAACCCGGAAGCCGTCGGTTGGGATCGAACGCTACCTCTTGTCCTTTGTAGTCCGTTTCACTAACCACTGAGCTATCGCAGCTCCCTATAAGACAGTAGTACTTCAAACATAAGACAATTATCCTCCAAACATACGACAACGGTGTACTCCAAGCATAAGACAGTGGTAAACTCCAAACATAAAACAGTTATGCTCTAAAAATAAGACAGTGGTACTTCAAACATAAGACAGTTATGCTCCAAATATAAGACAGTGGTACTTCAAACATAAGACAGTTATGCTCCAAACATAAGACAGTGATACTTCAAATATAAAACAGTTATGCTCCAAATATAAGACATTGGTGCTCCAAATATAAGACATCGGTGCTCCAAACATAAGACAGTGGTACTCCAAACACAACTGTGTTCCATCACAAGAAAGAGTTCAACATATAACAAAGTTATACTCCAAATTATAACAGTAACAAACATTTAAACTTCAAGCTGACAGATAGTTATTGCAATCTTCTTTTATTTTCTCTTTCTCACGGATACTTAAAAGGTGTCGTGGTTATATCATTTGTCGTTCTTCAGCTGCTCGAACTGTCTGAATTAGTGATTTCCCTTTGTTGTTACATGTCTCTATCACTGCATCTGTCTATCTTCTTCTAGGTCTTCCTCTTGGTCCTTTTCCATGCATTCTCGAGAAGAACGCTCTTGATGGTGATTGGTGAGGATTCATTCTTACCAGGTGGCCCAACCATTTCAGTTGTTGTTGTTTTATATATTCTTGGCAGGGTTTAGTTCCTACCATTTTTCTTATGGTTTCATTTGGTATTCTATCTCTTCTTGTGCTGTTTGTTACTTTTCTCAAGCATCGCATCTCAGATCGCATCTCACATTTATAGTTATTGCAATAACAAGCTTTTATGTTTCCCTTACAGTGAAAACGCTTCCTTTGAGGCATTTATAGCGTAAAACGAAGAAGTTATTTCTGCCTATTTTTGTAATTATGTTGTTGGCATCAAACAAAGATGTTTTCTCCAGGAGAAAATCTCCGCTACTCATTTTCTTAACCCCTATAGCCTATCGATTCAAAAACAAATCCCAAACATCTGGGGATTGAGCCCAGATTTTTGGTCAGTCTTTTTCCTTTCAGCTCCCTGTGGAGCATAGGTCTTCAACAAATACTTTCAGTTCCTTGTGGAGCATAGGTCTTCAACAAACACTTTCAGCTCCTTGTGGAGCATAGATCTTCAAAAAACACTTTCATCTCCCTGTGGAGCAAAGATTTTTAACATAGCATTTCAAATCACCGTGGAGCATAGGTCTTAACTAACACTTTCAACTCCCCGTGGAACAAAGGTTTTTAACATAGAATTTCAAATCACCGCGGAGCATAGGTCTTCGACAAATACTTTCAACTCGCTGTGGAGCATAGGTCTTCAACAAACACTTTAAGCTCCCTGTTGAGCACAGGTCTTCAACAAACACTTTCATCTCCTCGTGGAGCATACGTCTTCAACTACAACTTCAGCTCCACGTGGAACACAGGTCTTCAACAAACACTTTCTTAGCCGTTCTTTTTTTTGCAATTCTTTTGCAGTCATTCCATGTCTTCCAATTCATATTCATCTCTGCTTCCATCTGTCTTCTCCAACAATATTTTGGTCTTAATTTTTTGTCTTTTTACTTGGGAATTCCAAAAAAGGCCTGTTGTGCAAAACTCTAATTTGGCTTTCATAGTGTGTGTCCTTTTCAGCGCCATCGTCTTCGCTGTATCTCTTTATCCACTGATATTTGACCGGTACTTTTCCATACTTCTATGTAGTTATTTTGTCATGTCATTTCCATCCTTTCATTCTGCGCAAGCATCCATTAATAAAAGGTCTGTGTCTTCATTACTGTCATTTTTAATGTTCTCCATGTTTCACAGCCATATAATAGAAATGACTTAACATTGGAGTTGAAATATTTTATTTTTGTATTTAACCTAATTTATTTGGATTTCCATGTTTCCTAGTGCAACGAATGCTCCTCTTGCTTTTGATATCCTTATTTTAGTATCATTCGCCATTCCTTCTTATGTGTGTATATTACTGCCCAGATTGTACGTCTAGTAGAGGTATTTCTTCTATTACTATTTGATTACTGTCAACTGCATTAATTCTCAAAATTTTTAGTTTTATCACTTTTTATTTTAAGTCTCAGCTGCTGTGATCTCATCAAGTGTACTCATTTTATCTTATATCTGTTGATGATTGTATGATAGGAGAGCTATAGCAAAGTCTAAGTCAACATGTTGCTTGGTCAGTGACCACTGGATTGTGGTCAGTGACCACTATTGTTTCGGTTTATTTTCATAATCGGATCTATGGCCAGTTTAAAGAGAAATGGAGATAGAAGGTATCACCTCCTTACTCCCGTTCTTATTTCAAATGCTTCCGTAAGTTGTCCTGCATGCACCACACTACATTTCATTCCTTCATACATTGTTCTTATCAGGTTAATAAACTTTATAGGGATTCCGTAATGACTCCGTAACTTCCAAAGCATTCCTCTTTCTACAACTATCAAATGCCATTTCGTAATCTATGTATCCGATGTAAAGTTCGGGCTAGTTCTAAGCTTTGTTCAACTATTATAGGTAAGGTAGTTATTTGATCAGCACGTGGTCTGTTTTTCTTTCTACAACCTGCATGTTCATCTCTCAAATGCTTCTCTATGACCTTTGGTCTCTTCAGAATGATTTTGCCCTTTCGTCAGTAGTGACATCTTTAATTATTCAACCGCCGAAGTCCATAGTTTCCATAGAATAAAATGTTATATAGAACCATGACTAACGAATGAATGAGAATCATGAACAATAGGACAACAGACAAGAAAATCACTGGGGCTACATAATGGACAGCTGATAAAAGTAATGAAAAAGTTCTGAAAGAGGTCAAAGCAAAAGAGAGTTAATTTCCAATATTAGGAAGAAACAATCATCGTTTCTTGGCCATGAGATGAGAAAGGAACAGCTGGAAATATATTGTGACAACTGGAAAAGTTGAGGGACAAAGAGATGGACGTAAGCAAAGAGAAAATCTACCAGATAGCTTAAGAGAATGGCGTGGCAGAAGGTGAACACACAGAAAAGTGTCGAGATCGAGAGTTGTGGAGAGACATGATAATCTACAACAGCAAGCATGGTACTTGATGATGATGATGATAATAGAGTAACAATGACAGTAACCCAGACGTCGCTTCTACATAACAGTAACAGTAATTCATGCTAACCACTAACATATTGTGAGAGTAACATACCCACACCTCCCATTCACATATTGTGAGAGTAACATACCCACATCTCCCATTCACATACTGTGAGTGTACCATACCAACATCTCCCATTCACATACTGTGAGTGTACCATACCAACATCTCCCATCCACATAATTTGACAATAACATATCCACATCTTCCACTTCTCTATAGGAACGGTACACTACTTTCCAGAGTGGGCATCCAGTGGATACTGGATATAAGGAAACGAATGCGCAGACAAACTAGGTAGGGCGGGAAGGAGATTACCACAATAGGAAATATCTGAACGAAGAAGCTAAATCAACTATCAAAGGCCAGTGTCACAAAAAAATGGAATCAAGAACACCCAAAGTAAAACGAAATGGAAGGATACTGTCAAATATCAAGGATAGATCTAGTCTTAAAACTTCGCCTAAACACTGGCCACAAAAGAATGCGAAATCACATGATTACTAAAGATAAAATGGAAAACACCAGTCAATGCCACTGTACCCTAGATGACATGACAATAAAAGACATCCAGGACTGTCCCCAGTACACAGGCCTGAGGAGGCCAATGTGGGCCACGCCCACCGCCCTGGATGAAAACTTCAACGAGGCATCCTAATCACTGAACCAGGCAGCTGCCTTCATCCGGAGTTCAGAATCCTAGTCTGAATGAGCCATGATAGCTGAGAAGAAGAAGACACTCCCATAATTTGATAACACATACCCATCTCCAACTTACATATTTTGATAACATACCCACGTCTCCCACTTACATAATTTGATAACACATATTGATATCTCCCAATTACATAATTTGATAACACATACCCATCTCCAACTTACATATTTTGATAACACATACCCACGTCTCCCACTTACATAATTTGATAACACATATTTACATCTCCCACATATATAATTTGATAACAAATATTTACATCTCCCACATACATAATTTGATAACACATATTTACATCTCCCACATACATAATTTAATAACACATATTTACATCTCCCACATACATAATTTGATAACACATATTTACATCTCCCACATACATAATTTGATAACGCATTTTTACATCTCCCACGTACATATTTTGATAACGCATTTTTACATCTCCCACATACATAATTTGATAACGCATTTTTACATCTCCCACTTACATATTTTGATAACAACACTGAACCCATAGCTGTTTTTGACACTGATTGTTTTTTTTTTAGTTTTCATCGATGTTTGTTCCTTTCACAAATGTAATAAAAAAAAGTAAAGTACCCCCGTCACGCCAAGTGGCGTATAGGGATATATGGTGTTAGTGACCCTATATTTTACAGACCTTCAGCACATGATTTTTGGGGTAATGTGGTCGGTATTACGCCCGTGCTGCTTTACTTTCCCAGAAAAAAAAAGCCGGTACCCATTTAAGGCTGGGTGAACCCGGAAGCCGTCGGTTGGGATCGAACTCTACCTCTTGTCCTTTGTAGTCCAGTTCACTAACCACTGAGCTATCGCGGCTCCTTCATAAATGTAATCTTGTGCATAAATCTCGTAGTGCTACTTTCAAGTTAATTTGAATAAGTTAACTGGAATGAGAAAGAATTATCTGATTTTGGACCTCACATGTGACTAAAAAATTGAATATTCAAACAAGGAAGTGTCAGTTGTGTCCGTCGATTTTCTCATAATAATTAATCAAATCTCGGCAACACCGGTTGGGATTTTTATTTACGATTTCTCTTTACGGCAACCACCCCTGGTCTCAGCAGCGAGGCCCGGTTTGAAACGTCAATTACTCACCGACGGAAAAAATATGAGTACCTCCCAAATCGGTGTTATATGCCTGTGCGGAGAGGGACCCCTGTGTACACGGCTACCAGGGAAAAATGGATTAACATGTAAAATTCAGTTCCTAGTCTCTAGGGACTTCGTCAGAGGTAAAAGCTGGATAAGGAAATAATAATAATAATAATAATTAATCGAAGAAAGTATCACCAGCAACCACCACAAACACAATTGTCGTTCTTGTTAAGATCATCGTCACTGCACACCGGACGGATCCATGGGTGCTTCGGTATCCCCCTGGATAATCTCGAGAAAATCCACGTGCACGAACTCCGTAGCACGTCCACAGTGTGGGTAGGTTTCTGCTTACAATTTTGCCCGGATAGAGGCCACATTTTTGCTTTCTGTCAAGTGTTCTTTAACGTGCGCGTGTGTAAAAGGAATCTCATGTTTATTGTCGTTATTCGAGAGGACTAGACAACGGATCTCACCACCCAAGAGGTCACGGGACGGAAACGTCATAAAGAAACGACGAATTACTTTTTATCTTTTTTCAAAAATTCACCACCGTTTCCGGTTAGCTTTGAACCCGGGTCCTTCCTGTGTTGAGGCCAACGTCGTACCTCTAGACCACCCAGCCCCCAACAATAACAACAACAACAACAACGACGACGACAACAACAAAAACAACAACAAACACACTCACAATTAGAAAAAAAAAATGTACATTTGACGCGGCAATAACAATTGGAATAACTTACATAAAATACCAGTTTGGAAAATAAGGAGAATGTAATAGACTAATGGTCATTTAGTCTTTAGTTCGGTCTGGCGTACAGCAGTCAAGGCATTTACATATTCGCTTTGTCTCCGTTTCAGCAAACAAAGAAAAGTATGTCTACTGATTGTTCCCCTCCCGCATGATTAAACGCGTTGCTAAACTCAAAGACCCAAAACACCCACACGAATAAATGTTACCATGAAAAGTTCCAATGGCTAGATCTAAAATGCCAAAATAAGATTAAAGAAAATTAAAGAAAGCAGCTATGTACATATGTTGTCTCTCGTTGACATAATTTGGTAACAGAACATAAGCGCACTGATAAAATTTAATGATAACGCGTAGACCTTCCGTTAACATAATTTAACATATGCAGATCTATTGCTCATGTTTTGAAAACATCAATAACGAAGGCTTTCAAACTACATATTATGACATTCCTGAAATATGTTTACGTTGTTGATTTTTGTTGAACTTGCTGCACAACGGTCGACATATTTAGTTAGTTCGCATTAGATACAGCTTGTTATCACGTCCAGTAGTGTGTTAGTTAAGTCATGATAGTTGTTCTTTAATATTATCTAACAAATATCTTTGACTCTATTATTTCAACGCAGTAGATATTAACCATATCGTCTATTAAATTACACTTTGTATTGATTTTTTTGTTCTCATTGTCTTTGTCACCTTCATTCACCAACCCATTTTGTGTTTTGTTTTATTCTTTGTCTTGCTAATACTCTCTTTATACTACTCTTTAAGCAGCAAAATACGATGGATATAGAGCTATTAATTTATCATGCAAAATTAGGGGAGGGGGGGGGGGAGCAGAAGCCCTTGCAACCTGCGGTCGCAATAGCAGGATCGGTGCACCATCAGCTGACCAAGAACTAGCAGTTCTCCTCGTGGTCTCCCCTGGTAACAGTCTGCGTCAAAACAGGCTGGCTAACAGAAGAATCAATTCAGAGGAAGAGGCATGTTTACAGCACTCGGAAGATTTGCTGATTATCGCCTCCGAAGTTTTCCTCTATAATAATATTCATTTATTATTATTTGTCTCCCTGGCTAACAGAAGCTAGGATCGCCGTGTTCCCTGTAGTGGTGGCTGTTACTGATATAGAAGACCCATTATTGCAGTACCCCTGCGCTGAACTAGTAGTTTCCCAGCATAGCCTGAGATTGACGAACTTCAATTTCTCCAGTAAGAGCCGGGAATGTCAAAAAAGCCGTTACGACCCGCCCCTTCAATGAGTCAAACGGCACCCTACCCGCAGCAACTCGTGGCATTACGTCAACTCAACAACTCATGCCATATTACAAAGATCATGCTAAGAATTATTATGACAAGACAAATAAGTAAAATCGAAATAGCAGACGAACAATTTAGGTTTGTTGAAGGAAAACGAACACAGATTGCTATTTATGGCCTATCAACACTGACATAGAGAGCCTTGGAGATCAAGAACGATCTTTACTTATGCTTTATTGACTACACCAAAGCTTTCGATAAGGTAACTCTTGAACAGTTGATCACAATTATATAAAGAAATCAATATAGATAGTTAAGATCTAAAGATTGTTAAGCGTATTCATCGGAAATAAGAAGTAGTTATAAGAATTTAAAACAAATATGGAGAATGTCAACAAATAGGACAAGGAGTGAGATAGGGAAGTGTATTGTCACCAGATCTATTTTCTTTGTTCAGCGAAAATATTTCCAGAACAGTCGAACATTAGTCTGGCATTAAAGTGGGAGGAGGGAAGTATATAAACAACCTTATGTATGCAGATGACATAGTAATGATAGCAGAAAAACCAACAAGATCTGCAAAATATATTACGAGTAGTTGAAATTGTGACATCATCATCATCATCATCATCATCATCATCATCATCATCATCATCATCATCATCGAGTGCCATCTCCGCAACGAAGGTTGGCTACCATGGAGCGCTATTCTGCTCTGTCTCTTGCTTTGATGGTGCAGGTTGTCATAGGCTGATTTGTCCATCTTTTGATGTTACTCGTCCATGTTAGTTTTGGTCTGCCTCTATTACCTTGTATTTTCCCCTCCATGATTACTTTTAGTAGGCTGTTGTGTCTTTTAACATGGCCCAAAAATCGCATTTGTCTTGATTGAATTGTATTTAGTAGTTCTCTTTTCATTTTTAGTTGTTTTAAGACTTCATCGTTTGTTTTATTTTCCTTCCATCCAATTCTACCTATTCTTCTATATATCCACATTTCAAAGGCTTCAATTCTCTGTTCTGTTTTCTTGTCTAATGTCCATGTTTCTGCACCATATAGGAATGTTGAGAAGATGTAACATTTTGCTATTCTTAGTGTTAGCCCTGATGTTATTTGTTTTGATGTTAGTATGTTCTTTATGACATTAAAATTACTTGTTGCCATTCCTATTCTTTTGTGACAGAAAGTGGAAAAAGGCCTGGGCTGACCTCTGTCATCAAAAAGACAGAAACTAAGATAATGTCAAAGAAAACGAACGCAGAAGAATGTAGAGTAAACTAAATCTAGAACAATCCTGAAACAAGTGCATAGATTCACATACCTAGGATTAATAATAACATCAGATGGCAGATGCACTGCCGAGATTGGGAGCAGAATAGGACAAGCAAAGATAGAATTTCATTGAGTGGAAAACATCCTATGTAACAAATCATTGTCAATTCATGTTTAAAAAAATGTGTCTTAAAGTGCTACAAGAACCTGTTCTGCTATATGAAAGTGAGTCATGTACGATATGCAAGACAACACAGAGAATATTAGGGCAGCTGATATGTGGCTTATAAAAGAATGCTACGAACTCCATAAATAGCAAAAACTACTAATTAAACCAGAAATTTCAAAATTATATGGGAAATACACTCCACATTTATTGGACGTGTGAAAAGAAGGCATTGAAAATGTTATTAAAAACAGGCGGAATGAGTGGAAAATTGAGCAGAGGAAAACTAAGAGGAAACATATTTAACAGCGTATCCAAATGACACGTTAACTCTTTCCGCACGCTTTGATGCACTGTACGTCGTGCCGATTTCGGTTGCGTACGTTTAGCAGCACAGTGCGTCACTCTCAATTTGATTAGTGTAAACCGTCATCAAACCCTATTCTTTCTACAAGTCCTGTATCATCTTGGTATTAGTGAAATCTAATTCCTTGGTAAATTTTCTAAAAAAATTCATATAGAATATGTTACATGGTTGATAAATATAAACATATAGATGATGTTGATACAAAGACCATTATCATGAAAAATAGAAACGAAAACACCCAAAGCTTAACGAGAGTGACGGATACCTCCCACTATCAAGGAGGGATCAAGTCATCATTCTTTGCCTACGCATGTATTCCACAACATAATGAGAAACCACATGTTCACCAAATTCAAAATAGGAACTACCAGCCAATGCCACTGTATCCTGGATCACATGACCATAAAACACGTTCTACTGGATTGTCCCCAGTACACAGGCCTGAGAAGGACAATATGGCCCACACCTTCCTCCCTGAAAGAGAGACTCTACTGGGCAACCGAATCATTTAAACAGACAGCTGCCTTCATAAGAGAGTCCAGAGTCCTAGTCAGAATGAGTCATGATCGCAGCTGCAGATGAATAAGAAGGGGAAGCTTTTCATATAATTCATCACCCTACTTCACATTTTAATCTTCTCTACTTTACTTCTTTGCCATGTCCTTGTGTTAACAGTTTGGTGTTTACACCGAAAGACAAGTGTTTGTGCACGGCAGATCCTCTTCAGCTCCATATAATTATTTGATTGTAATGTTGAACCCCTGCACCAAGGGATTTTTCTTAATGCATCAAATACCGAACAAAATCCAGCATTTTGTTTTCCATAGTTTAATCAAGATTGTACAATTGTGTATTTGGCAACCGAAGTTATGTGTACATTTGTGCATTTGACAACCGAAGTTATGTGTACATTTGTGTATTTGACAACCGAAGTTATGCGTACATTTGTGAATCTGACAGCCGAAGTTATTCGTACATTTGTGAATCTGACAGCCGAAGTTATTCGTACATTTGTGAATCTGACAGCCGAAGTTATTCGTACATTTGTGAATCTGACAGCCGAAGTTGTGTGTACATTTGCGTTTCTGATAGCCTAAGTTATGTGTACATTTGTGTTTCTGATAGCCTAAGTTATGTGTACATTTGTGTTTCTGATAGCCTAAGTTATGTGTACATTTGCGTTTCTGATAGCCTAAGTTATGTGTACATTTGCGTTTCTGATAGCCTAAGTTATGTGTACATTTGCTTTTCTGATAGCCTAAGTTATGTGTACATTTGTGTTTCTGATAGCCTAAGTTATGTGTACATTGTGTGTGTAGTGAGTTTGTTATGATCTGTTCTAGGTGTGAGGATAATAATTTGTTCTAGTTACGGTTAGTGATGGAAAATGATACCAAAATAAGGATATCAAAAGCAAGAGGAGCTTTCATTGCACTGGGAAACATATGGAAATCCAAAGAAATTAGGTTAAATACAAAAATTAAAATTTTCAACTCAAATGTTAAGTCGGTCCTGTTATATGGCTGTGAAACATGGAGAATAACAAAATTGACAATCACGAAGGTACTGACTTTCATTAATGGATGCTTACGCAGAATAAAGGGATGGAAATGGCAGGACAAAGTCACTAACGTGGAATTATGGAAATGTACCGGTCAAATACCAGTGGATAAAGAGATACAGGCGAAGACGATGGCGATGGATATGACACACACTACGGAAGCCAACTGAGAATATTACACAACAGGCCCTTTTTTGGAACCCCCAGGGAAAAGACAAAGAGGAAGACCACGGAATTCTTGGAGAAGACAGATCGAAGCAGAGATGAAGATGATGGGGAAGACATGGAATGATCTTAAAAGAATTGCAAAAAACAGAACGACTTGGAAAGTGTTTGTTGAAGAGCTATGCTCCACTGGGAGCTAAAAGGTAGAAGAAGAAGACGGTTAGTGATGGAAAGCATAAATAAAGGCCTCGGCCTCAATATGAATTGACTGGTGTAATGGTACCAAAAAAGAAAAATAATACAAAGATATCGCAGAAATGCACGATATAGAGACAAGTGGAACAATATTAAAACAGGCAAATGAATTTCAATACCTGGTAACAATTGTAACCTCATATGGTAGATGTGCAACAGAGGTGAAATGCAGAATAGCTCAGGCAAACGCAGCTTTCCCACACACACACACACAAAATGAGGAAGATACTGTGCAATTCATTTTTGACAATGGAAACAAGAAAAAGATTTGTTAAATTGTTAAATGTTATGTAGAAGCAGTCTTAGCATATGGTTGTGAATCAAGGACAATCGAAAATATTGTGATTCTATAAAAGCATGTTGTGAATATCATTGACGGCTAAGAAGAAAAGTGAAAACGTTCTGATACAGGCCACAGCAAATAGAGAGCTTCTTTTCTTTTCTCTTTCTCACTGATACCTAAAAGGTGTCGTGGTTTATAACATTTGTCGTTCTTGAGCTGCTCGAACTGTCTGAATTAGTGATTTTCCTTTCTTGTTACATGTCTCTGTCACTGCATCTATCCATCTTCTTCTGGGTCTTCCTCTTGGTCTTTTTCCATGCATTCTCGAGAAGAACGCCCTTGATGGTGATTGGTAAGGATTCATTCTGACCAGGTGGCCAAACCATTTAAATTGTTGTTGTTCTATATGTTCTTGGCAGGGTTTTGTTCCTACTATTTGTATTATGGTTTCATTTGGTATTCTATCTCTTCTTGTGTTGTTTGTTACTTTTCTCAAGCATCGCATCTCCCATGTATTGATCTTTCTTAAATGTGATTTAGAAAGGGTCCATGTTTGACTTTCATAGCACAAAGTTGGTATGAAGATGCTATTTATCATTTGTTGTTTAGCTGGCATAGAAATGTTTGGATGTCTTAGCAATGGTGAAAGCTGGTATGTGTGACAGCATTTGCTTTTTGCATTCTCATGTCAATTTCTCTGTCTAGTTTTCCATCTCTGTGAACATTGTGCCTAAATACTTGAATTCCTCTACTTGTTTTATTTCTTTATCTTTGATCTTGATGTTTAATGGTTGTCTTAATTTGCTTATTCTTATAGCCTCTGTTTTTGCTGTGTTAATTTTCATACTGTAGTTTGTGCAGCTTTTATCAAGAGATGTTAAATAGAGAGCTAATTCCCAATATTAGGAAGAGCTAATCATCATTTTTACCATGTAATGAGATGGGAGAAGCTGAAATATATCGTGACAACTGGAGAATTGAGGGACGAAGAGATAGAGGGAAGCAAAACGAAAAGCTAATGGATATCTTAAGATAATGGCTTGGCAGAACGTCAACAACAGAAATGATAAATAACTGTGGAGATTGAAAGTTGAGGAAAAAATAATCACATACGCGAGCAGTCATGGTACTTAATGATGATGATGATGAGTCAAGAATACGGGCGCCTTCATTGGGACGATTCTACTTTCTCCCCGTGCACTAGATGACTTCTTTATACTGGGTGTCTCTTTGCTTTGGCTTTGCTAAGGAGTCCCGCTGTTCATTTAATATATATCTTCATCAATGTTTAGATCCTCTCTAAACTATGTTCTCACACTATTATTTCTTGGGGCCTCGGTAGCCTAGTTGGGAAAACCACCCGACTGGACTACCGACGTTCGGACAACCGGTGTTCGATTCCCGGTGGGAGCAGTGTGAATTGTACTTGTGGTTGGAAAAAAAAAAATACGCCCACGGTCGACTCAGCCGTTGGCAGAAATGGGTACCAGGGTATTACCCTGGGAAGGTGAGGAATGTTGCCTCGCATCTGAGATTAGATGCTTGAAGCGACACTATCCAGAAATTTCCGAACATTTCTGGACAGGCGGCCGAGCACATATGGGTGTATACTCGCGTGCTAAGACGCCGGTTCAAGTCTCGTACTTTACCTTTACCTTTACTATTCTTTCTTAAACCAGACCTTGCTATACAATCTTAAGTCAGACATCGCTTCACCAACTTAAACATGACATTGCTTCAATATTTTAAACTTGACATTGCTTCACTATCTTAAACTTGACATTGCTTCACTATCTTAAACATGGCATTGCTTCACTATCTTAAACTTGACATTGCTTCACTATTTTAAACTTGACATTGCTTCACTATATTAAACTTGACATTGCTTCACTATTTTAAACTTGACATTGCTTCACCATCTTAAACTTGACATTCCTTCACTATCTTAAACTTGACATTGCTTCACTATTTTAAACTTGACATTGCTTCACTATCTTAAACTTGACATTGCTTCACTATCTTAAACTTGACATTGCTTCACTATCTTAAACTTGACATTGCTTCACCAACTTAAACATGACTTTGCTTCACCATCTTAAACTTGACATTGCTTCACCATCTTAAACCTAGCCTTGTTTTACTAACTTAAACATGTCCTTTTATGTCTTGCAAATTGCAAATCCTCTTACTATTAATTTTATCGTCCTACCTTCCAAATGGTTTAAAACAGAGATGGGCAATCTACGAGACGCCAAGCTATTTACACCGACCTTTTTTCTATGTTGTCTATCATATTAATATATACAGTTAATTGTAGTTTAATTTGGTTATGCTTACATTATTTCTGTATTATCCTTAATTTAATTGACACAATGTCTGTTATTCTTAAACATTTCTACAGATGAAACAGCTTCGGTTTCCAATTTTTAATTTTTGGTATTCGATTCCTGTCTAGACAAACCCTTAGAGAAATCCAAAGAGAGTATTTAATTTCCTAAATAAAGGAAGAAATCGATTTTTACTCACTAGACAGTGCAATTCTGTAACGAGTAATATGATAATCCAGAAGACATATGATCTTGCATGTGAGAAAACATTATAATTTCATCATTTCCAATTGGAGACGATTTTAATGGAAAAGAATGGCTGCAACAGAAACGAGGACGAACATCGTGTTAAAGAATTCATAACGAGTTCATGTGATAATGACAGTAATAGGTTTCGTTTTAAAAGCAGATCTGAGCGTGTTGACTATCCAGTTTCAATATTGCAACAATAACGTTACATTGCACTGTTAAACATTGCATTGTAAATACAGATACAATGTATTTTCTAACAATAATTTAATCAGCTGAGAAGTGATGAATTTTGACGACAGGCTCTGTTATTCAACGTGAGGAGATATGAATTTAGTGGGTTTTTTTTCCTGAGATGATTTTGTTAATAGAAGCGATTGCTTTGTCTTCAGATATCATAGCTTGTGTGATTAGAAACGATCATTTTGTTCTCAGAAGCAAAGTTTTTGTCATCAAAAGCCATAATTGATGTCATCAGAAGTCATAGTTTATGTCATCAGAAGTTATAGTTTGTGTCATTAAAAGCCATAATTTATGTCACCAGAAGTAATAGTTTATGTCATCAGAAGTCATAGGTTTTGTCATCAAAAGCCATAATTGATGTCATTAGAAGTCATAGTTTATGTAATCAGTAGTCATAGCTCTTGTCATCATAATTTCATTATTTATGTCATCAAAATCCATAATTTATGTCACCAGAAATCATAGTTTATGTTATCAGAAGCTATAGTTTATGTCATCAGTAGTCATAGTTTATGTCATCATAACTCATTGTTTATGGCATCAATAGTCATAGTTAAAGCCATAAGAAGCCATCGTTTATGTCATAAGTAGTTATAGTTTATGCCATCAGAAACCATCATTTATGTCATAAGTAGTTATAGTTTATGCCATCAGAAATCATAGTTTATGCCATCAGAAGCCATCGTTTTTGCCATCAGAAGCCATCGTTTATGCCATCAGAAGCTATAGTTTATGCCATCAGAAGCTATAGTTTATGCCATCAGAAGCTATAGTTTATGTCATCAGAAACCATCGTTTATGTCATCTGAAGCTATAGTTTATGCCATCAGAAGCTATAGTTTATGCCATCAGAAGCTATAGTTTATGCCATCAGAAGCTATAGTTTATGTCATCAGAAACCATTGTTTATTCATCAGAAGCCATCGTTTATGTCATCAGAAGCTATAGTTTATGTAATCAGAAGCTATAGTTTATGTCATCAGAAGCTATAGTTTATGCCACCAGAAGCTATAGTTTATGCCATCAGAAGCCATCGTTTATGTCATCAGAAGCTATAGTTTATGCCATAAATAGCCATCGTTTATGTCATCAGAAGCCATCGTTTATGTCATCAGAAGCTATAGTTTATGCCATCAGAAGCCATCGTTTATGTCATCAGAAGCCATCGTTTATGTCATCAGAAACCATCGTTTTTTTTATCAGAAGCAATCTTTTATTCATCAGAAGTCATCGTTTATGTCATAAGTAGCAATAGTTTATACCATCAGAAGTCATAGATTATGTCATAAGAAGCTATAGTTTATGCCATCAGAAGCTATAGTTTATGCAATCAGAAGCTATTGTTTATGCCATCAGAAGTCATACATTATGTCTCCAGAAGCTATAGTTTACGTCATCAGAAGCTATAGTTTATGCCACCAGAAGCTATAGAATATGTCATCAGATGCTATAGTTTATGCCATCAGAAGCGATAGTTTATGCCCTCAGAATTCTTAGATTATGTCACAAGAAACTATAAATTATGCCATCAGAAGCTATAGTTTATGCAATCAGAAGCTATCGTTTATGTCATCCGAAATCATAGATTATGCCATCAGAAGTTATAGTTTATGCCATCAGAAGCCACAGTTTATGCCATCAGAAGCCACAGTTTATGCCATCCGAAGTCAAAGTTTATGCCATCAGAAGTTATAGGTTATGCCATCAGAAGTTATAGTTTATGCCATCAGAAGTTATAGGTTATGCCATCAGAAGCCACAGTTTATGCCATCAGAAGTTATAGTTTATGCCATCAGAAGTTATAGTTTATGCCATCAGAAGTTATAGTTTATGCCATCAGAAGCCATAGTTTATGCCATCAGAAGTTATAGTTTATGCCAAAAGAAGCCATAATTTATGCCATCAGCAGTAACAGTTTATGCCATCAGAAGTTATAGTTTATGCCATCAGAAGTTATAGTTTATGCCATCAGAAGTTATAGTTTATGCCAACAGAAGCCATAATTTATGCCATCAGCAGTAACAGTTTATGCCATCAGAAGTTATAGTTTATGCCATCAGAAGTTATAGTTTATGCCATCAGAAGTTATAGTTTATGCCATCAGAAGCCATAGTTTATGCCATCAGAAGTTATAGTTTATGCCAACAGAAGCCATAATTTATGCCATCAGCAGTAACAGTTTATGCCATCAGAAGTTATAGTTTATGCCATCAGAAGCCATCGTTTATGCCATCAGCAGTAACAGTTTATGCCATCAGAAGTTATAGGTTATGCCATCAGAAGTTATAGTTTATGCCATCAGTAGTTATAGTTTATGCCATCAGAAGTTATAGTTTATGCCATCAGAAGCCATAGTTTATGCCATCAGAAGTTATAGTTTATGCCATCAGAAGCCATCATTTATGCCATCAGCAGTAACAGTTTATGCCATCAGAAGTTATAGTTTATGTCATCAGAAGTTATAGTTTATGCCATCAGAAGCCATCGTTTCATATTCTGCTTTCACCCAGTGGTTGCTTTCTTTCACCGCTCGACCTTAACAAGATGTTAGTGGTTTACACGAAGCTACAAAACTGCGGCTCCTTCAAATGGACTAAGAAACGCCGTTGTTCTGTTGCTGCGTAGATTCTGTATTGTCAGTTGAAAGTAATTCCTTCTCAATTAGCGATCATGGCAGAAAAGCACTAGAGGCAACAGAAATGCGATTTTATAGAAAAATTTGAAGACATCGTAAACAGGAAGCAATAAAGAATGTGTGAATTATGGCAATTCCTAAAGCGATTTTATAAGATAATTGTTATAGTGCATTAGAGGGATGGGACACACATACACACTAAGTGGGACTTGCGACCAGCTTTACCGCAGCAATCTCACTAATGGCTCCTTGCTACCAGCTTTACCGCAACAACCGCAGTACTGGCTCCTTGCTACCAGCTTTACCGCACCAATCGCACTACTGGCTCATTGTTACCAGCTTTACAGCAGCAATCCCACTACTAGCTCCTTGCTACCAGCTTTACCGCAGCAATCCCACTACTGGCTCCATGCTACCAGCTTTACCACAGCAATCCCACTACTGGCTCCTTGCTACCAGCTTTACCGCACCAATCTCAATTACTGGCTCATTGTTACCAGCTTTACCGCAGCAATCCCAATACCAGCTCATTGCTATCAGCTTTACCGCAGCAATCTCTTTACTGGCTCCATGCTACCAGCTTTACCGCAACAATCTCTCTACTGGCTCCATGCTACCAGCTTTACCGCAGCAATCTCTTTACTGGCTCCATTCTACCAACTTTACCGCAACAATCTCTCTACTGACTCCATACTACCAGCTTTACCGCAACAATCTCTCTACTGGCTCCATTCTACCAGCTTTACCGCAACAATCTCTCTACTGGCTCCATTCTACCAGCTTTACCGCAACAATCTCTCTACTGGCTCCATGCTACCAGCTTTACCGCAACAATCTCTCTACTGGCTCCATGTTACCAGCTTTACCGCAACAATCTCTCTACTGGCTCCATGTTACCAGCTTTACCGCAACAATCTCTCTACTGGCTCCATTCTACCAGCTTTACCGCAACAATCTCTCTACTGGCTCCATTCTACCAGCTTTACCGCAACAATCTCTCTACTGGCTCCATGCTACCAGCTTTACCGCAACAATCTCTCTACTGGCTCCATGCTACCAGCTTTACCGCAACAATCTCTCTACTGGCTCCATGCTACCAGCTTTACCGCAGCACTGCAATTAGTTACCTGTTCCCTGACAGTGAGCATGACGGAACAAAACAGAAATTACATCAAGAGGAAGACAAATGAAGACATTAAACATAGCTACAGAACATCAACTTATAAAACAAGTAACAACCTGTAAATACCTAGGAACAACACTCTCAGAAGATGGTAAAATCGATAAAGAAATAGATATACATGCAACAAGGCAAACCAAATATTGGGACGGATATCCCCTATACTTCAAAACAAAGCAGTACCTATTACCATTATATAAGATCTTGTACAGAGTATGGGAGAGCCGCGTTAGCTCAGTGATAAGTGTACTGGACTACAAAGGATAAGAAGTAGTGTTCGATCCCAAACGACGGCTTCCGGGTTCACACAGCCTTTAATGCGTACCGGAATTTTTTCTGGGAAAGTAAAGCGGCACGGGCATAGTACCGACCACATTATCCCAAAAATCATGTGCTGAAGGTCTGTAAAATTTATTACGCCACTTGTCGTGAAAGGGGTACTTTACTTTTTTTTTTTTATAAGTGATCTCGGTTTCCTATAAACAAGTTCAAATTTTCTCCTAAAGGTGTAGATTGTTGCTTGCATGATAGTCTGCTAGTTAAAGAGAGTGTCCTAATCTATATCTCTTCTATTCTTTAGTTTGTCTGTTTCTGTCGACAATATTAAAAAAATTGCGGTACCTGTGCACAATAAATGCACAATAAGTCTATCTCTACTGAAACCAAAGAAACAAACTCATCAATTAAGCACTATAATACGAGAGCTGATAAAAATATGAATAGAAAATGGAAAAGTGTTGTATAGAAAAATATGTATTGTTTGAATTTCAAAATAAATATTGAACACACGCGGAGATACTATTTGAATAATATTCATCACTGTCAATGCAAGGAAATCTCGCCACAAAGAACCGTTGTAACAGGATATCCCATCTCATTACTGTTGCAGCCTTTTTTCATCTACACTGATGACATTTCAATTGAAGAATTACAAAGACTCACATCATTTTCTGATACATCAGAGCAAATGTTTTCTAGCCAGTCATAATACAATCATTTCAGAATTGTACAATCAGTAAATAAAATCAATTATTTCTTTTATGTATGAAATAATATGCAATGTCTAGACAGGAATTACATGCAGGAAAATAATATTAGATGTCAAAGATATTTCATTTCAATGAAAAGTTTAATAATAACCTGAATTCTATTCAATGAAATTACAGCAGTAAGATAAATGAAAGTGTAAATAGAAGATATGCTCTGCGATGTATTTTAATGTCGGTCGGGAAGGAAGTACTAAACTTAACCATACTTGGAATGCATTTTGATATGAGATCAGTGCCTTTTTCTTGCTATTTACATTTCACCAACTCAGTGAGTCAGGTACACATTTTTGTGCAACTGGAGAGCGTAAAACTGAGGAGACCTACCATCACTGCATCACCAAGGTAGCGCTCACGTTCTTTCATTTAAAAAAAAGTGATAAGCAGCATATATCAATAGTATAACGCTGTTGTAAAAATCATCCCAGTAATTTTAGTTCATCATGAACTTACTGTTGTCTAGAGACCGTCTACCGCCCCACAGGTTGTAGAGCTAACCGTCTACCGCCCCACAGGTTGTAGAGCTAACCGTCTACCGCCCCACAGGTTGTAGAGCTAACCGTCTACCGCCCCACAGGTTGTAGAGCTAACCGTCTACCGCCCCACAGGTTGTAGAGCTAACCGTCTATCGCCCCACAGGTTGTAGAGCCAACCGTCTACCGCCCCACAGGTTGTAAAGCTAACCGTCTACCGCCCCACAGGTTGTAGAGCTAACCGTCTATCGCCCCACAGGTTGTAGATCCAACCGTCTACCGCCCCACAGGTTGTAGAGCTAACCGTCTACCGCCCCACAGGTTGTAGAGTTAACCGTCTACCACCCCACAGGTTGTAGAGCTAACCGCCTACTGCCCCACAGGTTGTAGAGCTAACCGTCTACCGCCCCACAGGTTGTAGAGCTAATCGTCTGCCGCCCCACAGGTTGTAGAGCTAACCGTCTACCGCCCCACAGGTTGTAGAGCTAACCGTCTATCGCCCCACATGTTGTAGAGCTAACCGTCTACCGCCCCACAGGTTGTAGAGCTAACCGTCTACCGCTCCACAGGTTGTAGAGCTAAATCTTTCAACCGTAAAGTCTTTTAAAGAAACTCTAATCTTCATTCTTAATTGTAAGCCACAACAGAAATGAGAACAGAACAAACCAAAAACTAGGATCTAAGCATTCTGTGAAAATACTTTGGATAAAACTTTAAAACTAACCTATTAGGATTCCATCCTATTTATGGCAATTTATCCATGTTGGAGTGGGATGGGGTGGGTTGGGGGAGGGGTTAATAGTATGACCGGGATTAATACAGACTACATGGTTGGTGCAGTCGCCACGCAGTGTGCAAGTTATAATGTTTCCATCTCCGGTAAAAATAAATATTGTCATGAGAAATAAACTAGATCCGCGTCAGCCCACACCAACTATATATCTAAGGTCCGCGGGCTGAGAGGGTTTTCCAGAAATTACCTACAGCGTGTAATGTTGCTCTGCGAGCTATAGACGACTGATGTCATTTTACCCTCAACTGCCCCTGCTCGCAATGTTGAAAACGTCACAAGTTTTGGGTCATCCCAATCAGCAGCTGGTCTTAGATATAGTTGGCTGTGGTCAGTGTGACTGGAAAATTAGTACTGCTCTTTTTTTTTCAATGCGTATTTTCAGACTTCAGTTTTAGAGAGTTCCAAATGTGTTCAAAGCTGGTTACGTCTCCATGAAGCTTCTTCTAGTATGGCTCTCGAGATGGCCTCAAGTGCCTTCTCTATTCATATTGTTGGTGAAGTGATCTTTTGCTCTATCGTTCTACTCCTTGATTCAACAACACAAAATACGACGAGAAACAACCTGCAGCGTTAGTTGAACCTTTACAAGACTGTGGGCCCGGTATTCTCGTCGTCTGGCGGGACTTCATGAGTTAAGCACGACATCGCTTTTATTTAACATGTGATGTTACCATAGTAGAAATCACGTTACACTATGACGTAGACATGTAGTCTGCCAGGCAGAATTTAACATTTTTGCGTCACTCTTTACATGTTTCCAACTATTTCATTGGATGACACCTCTGTTAACATTCTATGTTCGTGATGTAGATGAACAAATGTGTACAATTGCTTTACTGATATAGTTTTAATACATACAACTGAAGGGGTAGATAGTTGAGAAAACCACACCACTGGGCTACCGACGTTCGGACAACCTGTGTTCGATTCCCACTGAAAGGAGTGTGAATTGTACTCATGGCTGGAATAAAATACCCCCGCGGTCGACCCAGCCGCTGGCAGAGATGGGTACCAGAGTACCACTCTGGGAAGGTGAGGAATGGCGCCTCGCTCGTTAGCTACGATGCTTGAGGCGACACTAGACAAGAGTCTCCAAACACTTTTGGTTAGGCGGCAGAGCACATCTGGGTAAAAACCTGCATGCTAAGACGCCGATTCAAATCTCGTATATTTTATCTTTACCTTTACATAAAACAGGGAGCCGCGATAGCTCTGTGGTTAGTGAACTGGACTACAAAAGACAAGGGTAGGGTTCGATCCGAACCGACAGCTTCCCAGTTCAGCCAGCCTTAAATGGGTACCGGATTTTTTCTGGGAAAGTAAAGCAGCACGGGCGTAATACCGACCACATTACCCCGAAAATCATGTGTTGAAGGTCTGTAAAATTTATAGTCACTAATACCATATTGGGAGCCGCGATAGCTCAGTGGTTAGTGAACTGGACTACAAAGGACAAGGGGTAGGGTTCGATCCCAAACACGGGTTCCGGGTTCACCCAGCCTTTAATGGGTACCGGATTTTTTTTCTGGGAAATTGAAGCGGCACGGGCGTATTACCGACCACATTACCCCAAAAATCATGTGCCGAAGGTCTGTAAAATGTATGGTCACTAACACCATATTCCCTATACGCCACGTAGCGTGACGGGGCTCTTTACTTTTTTTTTTTTTTTACATACAACGTTATAGATTATTAACAAATCTATTGAGTTATAATGCTAGTTGGTGTTATATCTGAGCGCTCACAAGAGCGACAGTCAGAGCTGGCTTATGCCAAACCATCGATCTAATCAACCTAGTCATCATATTAAGTCAAGAAAGACACAATATTCAATAAAAAAGAACCCAACATGTCTCGAGTAATAGACCTCTGCCTATTTCATCTATATGAAACATAACCCAGCTGTACGTAACTGTCTGTCTTCCTCATATGTCTAAATTCCTGCACAACACATGCACTTATCAAGTGCAGCAATTAATTCGAAACGAGTCACTCCCTCGAGACAAAAACACTCACTATTCCCGTTGTGAAATTGTGGCTTATATCATGAATATTATCTCACCAAATAGCTTTACCCGTCTCCATGCTGCAAATTGTTCTGGGCTGTTTCCAGCGTCACTTGTTAACGGAATATTGGGGTGAGTGTTGTCAGGGTTAATACTTGTGTTCTTTAACATATGAGCATGGGCTTAGCATCGACTGTCAGGAACTGTATCTGTCAGTTAAGGGGGGCAGGATAACATGTTATGATATGAACAAATTCATGTACAAATTGGTGTCTATAGATAAGCCGCTGTGCCAAAACAAAATAGCGTATAAATTCGAGTGTAATCGAGTGTCTACAGATAAGCTTGTGTGGAGAGTCTACATATAAATTCGAGTGCAAACGTGCGTCTATAAATAACCTCATGTGCAAAAGTCTACATATAAATTAGTGTGCAAATGTGTGTCTACAGATAAGCTCGTGTGCAAAAGGCTATGGCCACATATTATTCAAATGTGTGTCTATAGACAAACGTGCTCCCAAAATTTACAAGCAAGTTCGAGTGCAAAAGTCTACAAATAAACTTCTGTGCGGAAATGAACAGCAAATAGAGAAGATGTCCGTCCAAGAACAGATATGGGTGGAAAGACTTTTACATGGTCTATGCTTCCAAAAGGGGGACTTATCTGTTTGATTGATAAATTGCAAATGTTAACATACACCTGTGAGTTTGTGTTGTTTGAAGAGGTGTCACGGCGGCTGGGTGTAGATAGTTTTTTTTTCTGACTCGGCTTTTGCTGACATGTTCAAATTATTTGCGCGACAGTATAGTTGTGAAATAATGTGCTACTATTCCCTGTTGTAGTTATGTTTCCTTCTGACAAGCGGATGGACTGTGAACTGTATCAGTATTTAAGTTGAATATTATTTATTCTTCTTGTATCGACGTGTTTAACCTATCATTAATAGACCAACGTGGTTCGCGGTTCGACAGGCAAACATCTATTTTGACAACAATGGCGCCTAGCGGGAATGTCCACCCCGAAAGTACAAAGTCTTTGACGGTAACTAGAGTGGAAGAATCAGAAATACTCAACGGCCCAGAAAGCGAAAACAGCAAAGTGTGTGGCATATTCAAGACACGAAAGACGAATATGACTGACTAGTGTGAACAAGATTGAAGCCGCATCACGTACTATTCCAAAAGAAAGATTACAAATTCTAAATTATGTGTCTACTCAAAAATGTTGTACTCAAGCACTGGGCCCCAAGTTACCGGAACTTTCTGTAAAAACAAAATAATGTCTTTTAAGCGACTTTCAAAAGCAGATAATATAAAGCGGAGAAATGTTTAACTAACGCAGAAGAAGAAAAGAAATGGAAGAAGAAGAAGCCAAGAAAAAGAACATAAAGAAGTAAATGAAAAGAAAAGATATAAGATAGTTTTTGATTCTATTATTACATTTAACCAAAAGCAAAAAAAAAAAAAAAGAAAAAAAAATCAAGAACTATTGATAATAAAGTTGTGGGGAGACATTGTCACATAAGCCAGCAGACATGGTGCCTGATGATGATGTTGGTGGTGATGATGTCGATGTGCGCACACAATTATTATGAGTGCTGTCGATCAATGAACTAACATAAACAAACGAACATAAAAATATTGTGATTTCACGTTAACTTGACAAATAACAAACTGCTATTTTTATTGTTTGTTCTCTTTCACAGGCATCATAAATTGACAAGAGGCCTGTACTGCTACCTTCGGAGTGACGGGTGAACATAACAAAACCATATCCATACAGATCTCGTTGACCTGTAACAAAATCTTGATCGTTTTAAAGGTGTTAGAAGCCTTCATAAACTCGTGTATACTCCCAGTTGTGATTGGAGCTCAAGGGCAGAGAACGAGGACAACACGATAGTTATTCCAGTGACTTCCGGTAAGAGACTTATCTGAGACCGATGAATGGGATTACACTCTAGTGATCATCCAGTGAAGAAGTAACCTTAGAAACCCAGCTAACGCCGCTTCAAGCATCGACATGACAAGCAGGAAATTGGTGAGTAAATTTAATAAACGTTTGAAAGATTCATTTCTTGTTAACTAATGCTACTTCACCACATTCAAAACAGTTTAAACTCTTCTCAGACGAGTTCAGCAGATGACAAAGCGTTTGTTTGGTGTTTCTCTGTTTGTTCTAAATAATATCTCACTAAATACATTCAGTATCTGATTTCCCATATAGCCCGCTCTGTTTTTGATGCTGCGCTTGATTACATATTCTTACTTTCCAAGAGTTTAAATATTTATTGTATGGCCCCTTTCGTCTTGTCAGACGGTCTAGTAGAGAATATTGTGTATTTTTTTTAGATTTTGTTTTTGTCGAACAACCTTCTCTCGTGGCTAATTCAACCAATGTTTGACAAACACACACGGCCACAGAATGAACAACACTGATCAACAGGGTTTTCCATCCTTGTTCATGAGTCTTTTCTCTTTTAAGTGTTGCATTACCACAATCTCAAATGATGTTATACTATTCGTTACACGCGTTCGCCATGATGTGCGATCAATTGCCAGATGTACCCAGTAATTTTCACAGATGGAGAAATCATTCAGAGATGATTTACATATATCTCAATATCGTAGTTTAGGTCTGCCGATTTGTCTCTTTGCGTGTGTTAGTTGACCATATAGTATTTGCCTAGAGATGCGCTTTTCTTCCATTCGCTGAACATGCCCCAGCCATCTTAGTCTTCGACATTTGAGCATCGACATGATTGTTGGGGTCTTAGCACGTTGCAGGACGGTTAAGTTGGTTATTTTATCCTGTCATTTGATGTGCATTATTCTGCGGAGACATCGCATGTGAAAGAAATATTTATTGAATGTTATGTTTCGATGTAAACTTTAATCACCGATTATTGACCGTAGCTTGTTTTCCTTGTTATGTAAATTAACATATCCTCCACAGATGATGTTTTACGTCCCAGTTAATAAATGTGTGCATGTCCCAGGACTACAGATCCACGCAAGTCCTTGACAATAAGAACCTTCATTATGTTTCACCAGCTCGTGTCTCTGCAATCAATTCTAATTTTTTAAAGCGAAGCCACAAAATGCAACCATTAAATGTACAAAATGTGACGTCATGATCAGTAACCCATAACTAATCAAGATCCTAATAAACATCTTCGTGGGATGCATGGAAAAATTTGAACCAAGAACATGCATAACCAAGAGGGAAAGCTAATGTTACATACCCTGTACTATAAAATTAGTGTACTTAAAATCAATGACCCGCACACCTGTATTTTAAAAATTAGTTTACTAAAAAAAAAAATTAAGGCCTAAACATTAATGGAAAGATAATTGATAACATTAGAAATGCTAATAATACAGTATTACTTGCAGAAAATCATAAACACCTACAAATTACTTAATGAAATAAACATGACAAGCAAAGAAATGTGATTTATACATATAAATATGAAAAAGACTACAACTATGATCATAAACAAAGATACCACTCAAAACCTACAAGTGGATATCAAAGTTGAAGGAACAGAACTGAAGACAGTTCAGAGCTACAACTAGACATAATTTATAATAAATGGGGTGTGGTACTCATCTAAAACATGTGATAAATGTTAATCTTATCATCAGCAGTATTTCAACGTTGTTACTAGCCGTTGCATGTTTCGCAGTGACAGATTTGACAAGGAAGAATGCACTTGTAAGGGTACACTTTCCTCTCGTGTAGTTGTGAGTCAAAGGCATTGACGAATAAATAAATGACCATGTCTGTGACTCAAATGAGATAGCGCTCAAATCATAAATTATGGATGTTCGTCCTCGTGTAGTGATTAATGATGCAAGAGGCCCAACAGCGCTTGAGCTGTAAGTGCTCAGCGACTCATAGCTGAATGTTTGCGTCAATAAATCAGATCTTATAAATATCCTATCCCCCACCTCCCCATGGTGATACTGGTTAAACGAATAGCATTGGAAGGAAATGCGATCCTGCATCGAAGAATGTCGTGATGAAGTCGGATGTATCGGGTAAAAAGGTAAAGATGGCGCAGTTTGCTTTAGATTACAACATAGTTGATATGTGCCAGTTTAACTGACATTTAAGGACTATCAATGATGAGAAATAGTTGTCGAGCAAAGAATCACGATCTAGCCACCAGTGTCAGACTTGGGACTTAATATTTGACAGCGATAAACTCTTCTATTAACCTCGTATAGGCTCATCATAATGAGCTTTCATTGGTCCATTTCATCTTTGCCTTAATGTCCCAACCAAGCAGACATTTCTTCTACATCCCTCCACTTTTTCATCGGAGCACTACATGACACTCCTGTGGATTTTTTTAAGGTCTCGTTAGTTAGTTAGTTGGTTAGTTGGTTATTTAGTAAGTTAGGTAATTAGTTAGTAAGTTAGATAGTTAATTATTTCGTTAATTAATTAGTTAATTGGTTGGTTAGTTAGTAAGTTAGGTACTTAGGTAGTTAGTCAGTTAGTAAGTTAGGTAGTTAGTTACTTAGCTAGGTAGTTAGTAAGTTAGGCAGTAAGTTAGGCAGCTACTTAGTCAGTTAGTTAGTTAGTCAGTCAGTCAGTCAGTTAGTTAGTCGACAGATAATCCTCACTGCACATCAATAAATTCCAGAAGTGCTCAGATCATCTCCTGTATTATAACGTGTAGCGACTGACAACCCTAACTGTCCTGGTTTACCAACCTTCTTTCAAAGTCTCTACCACAACCCCCACGACGTTGGTAGCTAACTGGTATGTTTTTTCATGTTTGAAATCAGAGAGATGAAATATGAAAAAAAAAAGAAAAAATAACTTGTGCCATAGGATGGCCCCGACCACTTTGCTTGTACACCTGAAGAGATGATTTTTTTTTTTTCGGGCTGCAAATCTTTGTTGATTTTCCTAATTTTGTTGGAGAAATTCAAACTCGAAATTCCTAATGACACCAAAATGGTGTCTTCTACATCACCAATGAGAGGATTACATCGGTCTTCACCACGTTCGCAGCCTGTCTGGATATGAACTGTTCCGGGAAATTCCTTTGATAACGACTGCTGAGGTCCACATTTATATAATAGGCTATGCTTAAAGTGACTGGTTTCAAAGTTCATTCAAAAATTGTTATGCTCTTTGTAATATAAAAATCCAATTAAACTAATAAATTGACTGCTTTTGTTTATGAAATGACATTTTACACAACGCAACATTTTTCAGTTTAAAAAAAAATATATAAATTGACGTTTTGTTATATTCTTAGATTGACGTTTTGTTATATTCATAAATTGTCGTTTTTTATTTTCTTAGATTGACGTTTTGTTATATTCATAAATTCACGTCTTGGTATATTCATAAATTGACGTCTTGTTATATTCATAAATTAACGGCCTGTTATATTCTTAAATTGACGTTTTGTTATATTGACGTTTTGTTATATTCATAAATTGACGTATTGTTATATTCTTAAATTGAAGTGTTTGTTATATTGATAAATTGACGTTTTGTTATATTCATAAATTGACGTATTGTTATATTCATAAATTGAAGTGTTTGTTATATTCATAAATTAACGGCCTGTTATATTCTTAAATTGACGTTTTGTTATATTGACGTTTTGTTATATTCATAAATTGACGTATTATTATATTCTTAAATTGAAGTGTTTGTTATATTGATAAATTGACGTTTTGTTATATTCATAAATTGACGTATTGTTATATTCATAAATTGAAGTGTTTGTTATATTCATAAATTGACAATTTTTTTAATTTTTAGTAAAACTTATAAACTGACACGCAATATATGTAAATTGAAGTTTTATTATACTCATAAATTGACACATTTCATTTATAAATTGACGTTTTGTTATTATCATATCACGATTATCTTGCCAGTTTATTTATCAGCAGAAATATAAACAATAGTGGATCGCTACTGGAATCGTCAATCACAACAAATGACAAGTGTGGGTGGTATGTAATGACATGTTTGGGCTGGTAAATTGTTCTAGAAGAAGGGTTTCCTCAGCGGTTCATATGACTCTGAGGTTTGTGAGAGAAATTTAGGGACTTGTAAGTTTCTATTGTTTATTTTCTGATGGTCGTATCTCATTTCTGAGATTGTTTTCCTTTTTTTTCCTCATTCGACTGCCACTCACTCTCTTTCACAAAATCTACCTTAATTTTTTTTTTTTTTCGAAAATTATTTCTTCTTTTTCTCTTCCTATACTTCTTGTCCTTTGGTATTGGTTTTCTTTTTCTTTTCCTTTAAATTGTATGTTTCTATCCTTTTTCTTTTCGTCAAAATTTGTCCACTTCTTTTTCTATAATTTAGTCTTCTTATCCTCATCTTTATTCTTAGTCGTTATCGCTTTTCGCAATGAAAAGGGCGGCGGTTACATTGTGTCGCAGTTTACAGCGAGCAGAAATAGTGGTATCTCTTAGCCAGTTTTAATTCTACAAAAATGTAAACATTAAAATTAATAAAAATAATAATATGAATGAAAAAAGGAAAACAGTGATCAGTCAACAATGTAATAAAATACACAATTCAACGTTTGTGAAATTAATTGAACTTTATGACTCACGATGGAGCGATTATTTCCTTTTCCTATTACCATCAACAAAAGCCATAATATTTATTATTCTATAATCTGAATGTTTCATTTTTCTTTGTTTAAACTCCCTAAGAGACACAGGATCCCAACAAATATATACATAGTTCTCATGTTTATGCAATTTGCTTAATATCTTTCCGTGTCTTCTACATCTTCTTTGTATTCTGATTCTGCCTATCTTCTTCGATTATTTTTTAAATTATTATTTTATATATATATATATATAAAGTATATATATATATATATTATGGAAATTACCAGTAGGAGTCATCTTGTCAAAATAGATGTTTGCCTCCTGAACCGCGAATGCACATTGGCCTGTCGATGATAGGTTAAAAACGTCGTCACAGTAAGAATAAATAATATTCCACTGAAATTTCGTAAAAGATAACAGTCCATCCGCTCTTCAGAAATAAACATAACTACAACGGGGAATAGCAGCACATTATTTCACAACTAGGTTGTCGCGCAAATCCTTCTTCTTTTAAAAAAACTCTTAATCTCTTTCCACGGGGAATCCAAACGAACGTGCAGTTTACCGTTCAAATTGCACTTTTTTCTTTGTTTCACTTTTTTAAGTTATCAAGTTTTTGTCGCTTTTTTTTTTACATTTGGGGAAACTCATTTTCATGCTCAACTCTAATCTTCTGCGATATGCCTGATAAGATCCATAGAATCGTTGTTCTCCTTTAATCCCCTCCCTGTGTTCGTACCTCTCACAAGATGTCTTTACTTAAAAGGAAAAATGAACCCCTTTGTACATTCGAATGTCTTTACGTGGAAATTGTAATATTGAATAGAATCTTTGAGTTTTTAATGTAAATATTTATACTCTTTTCTGTGGGAACTGGTTGGTCTTAAGGCAAGACGCCGACCTCGAGACAGAGAGGTTGTGGGTTCAAATCCCAGCTGCACCAGTTGGGATTTTCATTTATGATTTCTCTCTGCGACAACTACCCCTGGTCTCAGCAGCGAGACCCGGCTTGAAACGTCAGTTACTCATCGACGGGAAAAATATGAAGACGGAGTTGTCTACCTGTGCGTCGAGGGACCCCTCTGCACACGGCTTCCAGGAAAAAACGGATTAACACGCAAAATTCAGTTCCTAGTATGTAGGGACTTCGTCAGAGGTCAAAGCTGGCGAACGGGAAAAAAAAACTCTTTTCGTGATTACCATAATTCTTTGACATTGCGTTTTTTCCCATCTTGGGCTGTTTCCTATCTTTGACTATTTATTTCACAATGAAAATATGGATATTGGATACAATAGCAATGACAATTATCAGCGATGAATGCTCAAACCCTGAAATATCAAGAAGAAGAGGTTGGCGGAGAAAGAGATGGGAAGATAAAAGCAAAGAATGGACATGTCTCGAATTTGCAGAGTCTCAAAGAAACACTAACAATAGAGGTCAACGAAGAAGGTTGACGAAGTCTGTTAGTGGTGCTCTAGCGTCCCCACCAAGCACCCGGAGTTTTGGATAAAGACTAAGAATAATAGCACTAACATTATTGACCAACATCTCCGGTCTCGATAAATTGTACCTGAGATTTTTCTGAGAAAGTAAGGCGGCCTGGTCTGATATCGACCGCGTCACCCACAATGTACTTCGTTGGTCATTGAAAATTATAGGCATTATCACCACATACCCTGCAAGCTATAAGGTATTAGACGAAAATCTATTTACAAACATTTTACCAACGTAAAGAATAAAATCAATGGCAATCTGCCAATTGGTACAGAAGAGAAACAGACTTGGCAAGCACTGATGCAGACTATGATCTGGACAATGTGTACGAGGAATAGCCACAACTATCGTCAATACTCACTAGTTCATGAGGTATCTTGTCTTGAAACGAAGCAGCGTTGTTACCTTATTACACTAATGCCCATTTCACCCCCACTAGTCCTCGATCCACGCAACATTAAATTGTTTATAGATGTTAAGTCAGCCCATGTCAGAACGCGGCCTGCTCAACCATAGACCAGAATCCCTTCAGTTACGATGGCGCGTATTGATCATCACAAAACAATCAGTCTAAATGTCCAAGAGATCAACAGACCAACATGAAATAAAAACACTACTCATCTTTCCTTTCAGTTAATTGGCGTTTGTATATAGAGCTTAATACAAAATAGTCCGTTACATCATTTACATGCAACATGGAGAGTCATTGATAATAGACATGGATAGTGGGCATTTTCATCCAATTGCCGCTGGCATCATTTGGCACATCAACAACTCTTCTATTGCACGAATAAAGCATTTGTAAATCATTTATCTGTCGTTTGTTCCCCTGTACATCACAAACGTTGGCAATAAGCTTATGACAGCTCAACTCGTACTGATATTTCCACACCTGAATTATTCTGTTGTGATATTTTGTTAGCACAACGGTCGCAATTTCTTCGCTAAGTCAACAATCAGAAGAATAATGATAACGTATGTAGACATAATGACCAAGTATTTTTATTAAACCCTCGACGGACTCAAGACTACATGGCAACTCGAATGGTTAGTATGTCGTCTACAGCCTACTGGGTTCCGGATCAATTAAAAAAAAAATTAATAAATAATCGGCATGTCTTCGAAATTCACGCAACATCTGGAAATGGGTACCATATATTTTCTATATCAGGTGGGCCGTCCTGACGTTGTGTCAGCCATTTTCTTTGCTCTTTATTTTCTTCCTTATTTGCCTTTCGTCATCGAGGTTCGTGGAATCTTGCACTTCTATTGGCCTCTTCTGCTGTTGTGCCTCCGAGTGTTTCTAGTATTCTGTTTATCCACCTTTTTAGGCCTCTTGGTTTAGTGTCTTCAAATTGTTTGTTGGTACTCGTTGAGTTAGTTTCAGTTGTTTATGTCTTATTAAATGCCCGAACCACTTAATATACTACCCATAAAATGAATAATTAGGACAATGGTCAGCGAAACATATCGACACCGATTCTATGTTCCATGTACATAGCAAATATGTCTAGACCCTATAATTAGTACTTGACTTGTTCTATTCGTTTCTGACAACTTGCTTAAGAGTCAGTAATCGACACGTCATGTGATGTCATCTAGAAGGCTATAACAACATCTCACCATTTCACTATAGCTTCATAACTCGTGCCCAACGTTTAAAATCGATAGCTTTTTAACCGCTTGTTGTAAGTTGTTTAAAATTTGCATGTAAAGTTATAATGATTAGAACCCAACAGGGAATTAATTTCATTAAAAAAAAACATTTGGTTATTATTGTTGCTTATTTGATTTATATAAATTTATAACGACCCATTGATGTAGTCAAAACTTAATGTTTACAGTATTTTAAGTTAAAAATAGCGAGTAAAAATCCATACACGGTAAAATTGACGTGTTTGCACGCTTTTACCTTGGTTTTTTGACACAATTAGATACTTGTAAAAAACACGAGAAATTGTGTGTTCCATTTCCGTTCATTCATAGGTGGAGACGTGGAACGATAACATTTATCATGAGTCTTAAAATGAAATTCTGCAGTTTACAAAACATCGCAATAAAAATGTATGATTATTTTTGCAAAGAGGCTAAACGAGGAAGATTATTTCATTCTTTAGAAAACCCTGAGAATAGGACAAGACACATTTTGGATTTATCTAAACGGTCATTTAATCGCTGGATTCAAGCACGTGACCGCCAATGTTCAAAATATACAAAATCACAAGGAAGAGCAAAAATGTTGGATAATTTCGACAGTTAACTTATTAGAAGTGAAATTCGCAAAATGTTGGGTATGACTGAAACTGTTACAATAAGAACATTAAAAGTATCGCTGAAAAAGAACAACAGTATTCGTTCGTTCGCTTTCGTCAGCTTTGACCTCTGACGAAGTCCCACCCACTCAATTTTGTCTTGTGGGACTGAATTTTGCGTGTAAAGTCTGTTTTATCCCATTACAGGATGCCCCTCGCCATGCAGGCAGATTTACTCCGACTTCAGAGGTGAACAACAGTATTGAAATATCAAAGTCTACATTATGGAGGAATGTGAGAGCTGCATGCTTTACATTCAGAAAGTATTCCAATGGACGAAACATCATCTGCGAGAAGCCACATATAGTAGTCATGAGAAGCAAGTACTTACGTGAAGTAAAAGAGGTGCGCAAGCAAGGTTATGATATTGTGTACTTGGATGAAACATGGATCAATGCTCACCACACTAACCAAAGGGAATGGCAGTCATCAGATGGAAAGATTAAGAGATTAATACCTAGCAGCAAAGGACAGCGCTTGATAATTGCTCATGCAGGTAGTCGACAACATGGACTAATACAGAATGCAGAGCTCATTTTTCTTTCAAAATCCATAGACAATCGGGATTATCACTCTGAGATGAATGGTCACATATTTAGACATTGGATTGAAAATTCTGTTCTCCCATCACTAGATCGACCATCTTGCCTAATAATGGACAATGCAGCGTACCACAACATTGTTGCACTTGAAGATAAAGTCCCGACGTCATCCAGTACAAAAGATGCTATTAAGATATGGCTCACAAAGGAGCACATACAATTTAATACATGTACTTAAAACCTGAATTACTATCTCTAGTAAAGCAAAAACAAAGGACAAAGATTTTGCAAATAGATAAGATTATCCAAGAACACGGTCATATAAGTTTGAGGCTGCCACCTTACCATGCTCATTTAAATCCAATAGAACTAATCTGGGCAAAATTAAAAGGACAAGTGGCAGATGAAAATACAACATTCAAAATATGCGATGTAAAGACTCTTGCTAATCTCGCTTTATTAAATATAGACAAAGATTATTGGGCTAAATGTGAAGACCACGTCTTAAAACAGGAAGAGGAATATTGGAAAAATGATGGTTTGTGGAATGTTCAACCCCAAACAGTTATTAATCTTTTAGACTCGTCTGATTCAGAATGAAAGTATATAGCCCCCCACAATGTTGGCCCCTATATTACCTTAAATTAGTTCAACAAACGGTCCTTATCAGGACCACACAACTATGAAAATTGGACATACAGGTATACCTTGATATTATCGTCCGTCCTCGAACTGAGAAGACAATAATTCTCCAGTTGTTTTGTCTTATTAGGTTCTTTCCCCATTACGGCCACGCCTTTACCTAGTGAAAATTAATCATAGACCAGCAACTACGGTAATTTCTATTATTTAGGGGTTCACAATTTACAATTTTGACAAACATCAAAGAAATTCGCCGCTTTAAGAAAACTGCAGCTGCAAGATATTTGTTAAATGTACATTTAAAGGGTCTTTTGCATTCTAATAACATTTGGAAAATTTCAACAGTTTTTAACAAACGGTTACTGAGTAATAACGTTTTGAAGTTGAGCACGTTATTTGAAACGAGCTATAGATGGTTTACTCTTCTCAGGGAACCCACTTGTGTGCCGCCTAAATTGTTCATCTACTAGTCAACAGTTTTCAAACATAATGTCGTCGAAAGCAACATTAGATGAAGAGGCCAGCAAGGCTTTTAATAGGACGATATATTAAGTGTGCGGGAACCACTTTTGATAATCTATATACTCTTTGAAATCCGCACACAGTTCCAGGAAATAGAATGATATAGATCTATGCACATTTTATGCTTCTATATTCATTTTAAAATCCATATCTACTTACGCATGCAAAAGCTGGAAAACAACTAAAAAAATAATTAATAAATTAGATGCATTTGAAAACAAATGCCTAAAGAAAATGCTGAATACACAATGGAATGAATTGAAGACAAGTGCAAATAAGAGAAATGACAAACATAAAATAATATCGTCTGTAATGAAGAGAAGAAGGCAGCTATTTTTTGGTCATGTAATGAAAAGAGACAACAAGTGAATAACAAAGTAAGCATTCATATGGAAACCAGACGGTAAAAAAAGAGGTACACCTAAAGAAATACTGAAAGGAACACTGAGACAAGAGACAAAAATAGCAGGCATCAGCTCCCTTGTCGAGATTAATAGGCTTGCCCTGAACAAAAGGCGCAGGAGAAAAGAGAAGAAGCCAGGGACCACAAATACACCTTGTTCATTCTGTAGTCGCATCTGTCTATCCAATATTGCTAGATCAAACCTTGAGAGAAGCTGGACAACAAGTCAGTATCCAGTATAAGACATTCATATTTTACCCAGCTACTTACTTAACATCATCGTTCATAACAACAGTCTGTCAAAACGTCAAAGATCTTCTTCTTTTTCTCCTTCTATCCTTCCTCCATTGCCGTTGGCGTCGAGAGGAGATGCAATCTACGATTCTTTGTTCTTATGTCGACCTCTTCTGGTGTTATCCCTCCTAGTGACTCTAGTATTCCTTTTATCCATCTCTTTCTCGGTCTTCTTCTTATTCTGGCGTTCGTTTTCGTGTCGTTTATTTATGGCTCTTTGAGTCATTGTTAGTTCTTTTTGTCTTGTTATGTGACCGAACCATTTTATCTGTTGTTCATTTATGTATTCGATGGCTGGTTCAATTTTGAGTTTCTTCCTCAGGTCAGTGTTTCTTACTCTGTCCCTTAAGCTGTTTCCTGTCATTCTTCTGACACATTTCATTTCGGTGGTTGTTATCTTTCTTATTGTTGTAGAGTCCAGCGTCCAATTCTGGCACTGGTAGCACAGAGTTGGTAGAAAAATTGATTTGTATATTGTCCTTTTTGCTTCTGTACTTATTGCTTTGTTTTCCAATAGTGTTGATACTTGGTCTATAACTTGGCATGCTTTGTTACACCTTATATCTATTTCTGTCACTTGGTTATTATCTTGTTTTAACGTGCTACCCAAATATTCAAAATTGTCTACTTGTTTCTGGGTCGTATTATCTATTATGATGTTAGTTTTTCTTTCTTTCTCGCTATTGCCCTTACTTAGGTTTTATTTATGTTGATCTTCATGTTGTATTGTTCACAAGTGTTATTTAGCTTGTTATTATGTTCTCGCAGGTCCTCAGTTGTTTCATGTACCAAAACTTGGTCGTCTGCAAATAGCATTTAATTTTTTTTTGTCCTCTCTTCTGCTGTTTTCTTGTACGTATATTTCGTTCACTTTTGTTTTTTCGCTTCATATCATCATTGTTGATATACTTTATATGATTGGGAATGCTAAATTGCTTTTATATATCCAAAGATCCCATATATATATATATATATATATATATATATATATATATATATACTCAGTCGACTGAAGTCTCTTCAAGAAATCCCGCAGCGAAAGAGATTGACAAATAAAACTATGCCAGTTCACAGTCATCCCACGTTCTCCTTATAATTTTCTTGAATTTGGACAAATCCCTCTTGACTTGAAGATCCGGTAGTTATAACAGGGCTGCAGTGTCACGAAGAGAACAGGAATTTCTAATCTCGCCCTACTGCTTTAAGAGCGTTAGGGCATGGCCATTTATAGAAAAAGCTAGAGAGTAGCAGAGGGAAACCCCTGAAAACAACCACTAGGTGACTGTTTCAGCTTTGCAATCCGGGTTGAATGTGAGTAGAATTATGTCACTCAATGCCAAACATCTCAAGCCAGCGGATCGAGAGATAACCCACATTTTGAGCGTTTTCAGCATTGCGAGCAGGGGCGGTTGAGAGTAAAATCGCGTCAGCTGCCTATAGCTCGCATAGTTACAAGGTTTGGGTGTTTTCGGGAAAACCCTCTCTACCCGCGGGCTTGAGATATATTTGGCGTTGCACCAGCCGGCTTTGCTCACATAGCTGAAAGCGACACGCTGTGGGAGTTTTAGTTAGCTGAGTGGTAGTGTTCCCTGCCGTTTGGGTTCTCGTGGCAAGCCACTGTGCCACTGAGTACAGGTTCGATCCTGCTTCGGCCCATATATTGTTCTTTGTTGTTTTTTTCTGTTGTTGATTATTTGTCATTTTTTCCGAGTGCTGTAAACATACCACTTCCTCTGAATTGATTCTCTGATTATCGCATCGGAAGTTTCCCTCTATAATAATATCCATTTAATATTTGTCTCCTGTGGGAGTGTTCCCTAGGTTGTCGTCTCCGTACTAGCTTTCCTTTATAGATGGCTATGGTTAGGGATATACGACCCGTCCATCACAAAGTACATCGTCCATCACTATGACGTATTACGCACAAGTTTGACAACAGTGTGTTCATGCAGAATCGATAGCCTGCATAATGACGCTTTTTGACTATCGTTGTCGATAAATCTGATGTCGGTAATCTAGAAAATTGTCGTGACTATTGTGATGTTGATGGGCATACCTCGTGACTTTTTAATACGTGAACACAGAACACACGTTACATGAGTCTGTTGTGTCACGCGTGAGACGAGCTTGTCAGATTGGACATTCCGTTAATAATAAATGAGTGGAATAAATACCGAAAGTCCTGCCACTAGTGTTTCTGTGGGTGTTGGACTATTGTGACTTCTATGAGCGGAAGTACGTCCATGGGTGTGGGTGGGCTCCTGCTGTCGATGACTAACTGTTTATACGGGCGAAGGACGAGGGCGTATTTGAGGAAACAAGATTTAGAAAGTGAAATTAGAAGAAAGTAATTTCGTGACATATATAGAGAGAGAGAGGGAAATTCAGGCAAAGAAATAATAAAATAAAGAATTGAGATAATTTGATATTTTTTTTTTATCACAGTTTAGAATAAGAAATAATTAGATGATGAAAAACTATGGCAGTAAAATTAAATATAAAATGAGAGAGAGAGAGAAATAGAGAATGTGACCAACAAATTAGAGTGAGAAAGAAAGAGACCACAGGAAAACAGAGGCAAAAGTGAAAATCCAAAAAAGATACTTACAAAGTAAATTATAGAGAGACTTGGAGAAAGTGTGATAAATTATAGACTGAGGAAAAGTGTGATTTAGTAATTAATACTAAGAGAAAAATTCGCAATGGGAGAAATAAATACATTGAATGAATAAGAGAGAGAGAGAGAGAGAGAGAGAGAGAGAGAGAGAGAGAGAGAGAGAGAATTAGAATGAGAAAAGAGATTAGAGTAAATTAAAGAAAAGTTAGAATTAGATTTATGAGTGAATAAGGAAGAAAATGTAAATGCGGTTGACAAGTGAGTTAGAAATGGAAAAATGAACTTTTAACTTTACGGCACTAACACATTACTGAGGTCCTCCACGAGGACATGTAGAACTGGAGAATTAAAAATCGCGTGTCCTAAGCAGTTCATGTTTTTGTTTATATTCCACCCCCGATTAACTCTTTCCTTACGTTTCGACGTACCATGTGCCATGCCGATTTATGTTATGTACGTTTAGCCTCAAAGTGCGCCACTCTCAATTTGATTAGTGTAAACTGTTTTCAAACCATATTCTTTTTATTGTCTTGTAGCATCTTTGTACTGATGAAGTATAATTCCTTGTTTAATTATCTAAAAATTCATATATAATATGTTATCATCATCAAGTACCGGGCCTGCTGGCGTAGGTGATCATGTCTCTCCATAATTTTCGATCTCGACAGTTATTTATCATTTCTGTTGTTGACCTTCTACAAGCCATTCTCTTAAGTTGTCTGGTATTTTTTCTGTTTGCTTTCCTCTACCTCTTCGTCCCTCACTTTTCCCATTTGTTACAATATATTCTAGTTGATCTCTTCTCATTACATAGCCAAAAAAATGATGATTGTTTCTTCCTAATATTGGAAATTAGCTCTCTTTTTGCTTTGACGTCTCTCAGAACGTTTTCATTACTCTTCTTAGCTGTCCATGGTATTCTCAACATTCTTCTGTGAAATCACATTTCTACAGACTCCAGTGATTTTCTTGTTTGTTGTCCTATTGTCCATGATTCACATCCATATGTTAAGACTGACTCTACATAACATTTAAGAACTCTTTTTCTTGTTTCGATTGTCAAAATGGATTGCATAATATCTTCCTCATTTTTGGGGGGAAATCTGCTTTTCCCTGAACAATTATGCATCTCACCTCTTTTGGACATCTTCCGTCTGATCTATTATAGTGACGATTCATGATTATACAGAGAAGTTATATATTATAGATAAATATAAATACGTAGATTAATATTTAAAGACAGGGAAAATTTTCTATCTGAAATCTCTACCGCTAGATTGACAAAAACCTTCAGTACCGAAAGAGTTAAATGATAATAATAAGAAAAAAACGTTTCACCCTGGTGGGATTCGAACCCGCGTTATCCTAGTTTAGAGCACGACGAGCTGTCGATTCAGCCACACGCTTTCCTTGAGGTGAAATATAAGATAGAATTAAGGAGAGTGAAATAGAGAGAAGTATATGACGTTTAGCTTCTTAAAGTTCATCAAGAAATAATTTTGCATCTAAGCCAAATTTCATAGAAATAATCTGCCACCACAGCCAGGCTAAACAAATGACAAGAGGTACGGTTCAATACCAACCGACGACTTCCGGGTCACCCACCTTTATTGGGTACCGAATTTTTTTTATCTGGGAAAGTAAAGCGGCACGGGCGTAATACCGACCACATTACCCCAAAAATCGTGTGCCGAAGGTCTGTAAAATTATGGTCACTAACACCATATTCACTATACGCACTTGGCGTGACGGGGGTACTTTAATTTTTTACTTACATACAGGCTAATGAAGTTCGCATTACTATAATCTCTTCAGTTGTATTGTTTGAAATAGCATAGAAGATATATCCTGAGGTTGGAGGGGTCGTGTTTAGCCAAGAAAGAGGCAAAAACACAAAAGCAAACATTGGCTAATGTAAATTGGGGCTTATGACTACACAAGCTAGAGCAGAAAACACTTCTTTACAGTTATGTGAGTAATGAAAGAACACTTCTAGCGAGACACATAGTAGTTTGTAGTATCAGTAAAGAGCTGAACGGGCAGAAGACAAATGAAGAAGGAAAGAAAGAAATAGCACATGAAATAAGAAATAGTAGAAGATGGAAATAAAAGAATAATGAAAGAAGGGAAGAAAAAAATAATGGAAGAAGGAGAGAAAGAAATAGTGGAGAAGGAAAGAAAGAAATAAAGAAGAAAGAAAGTAAGAAAAATGGAAAAAATTGCGTAAGAAAATAAAAAGATGGGCGAGATACTGATATATATATATATATATATATATATATATATATATATATATATATATATATATATATAGAAAGAGAGAGAGAGAGAGTGAGAGTGTGTGTATGTGTGTAGGGCGAACAAATTGATAGTAAAGTAATGGAAGAGAGTGTGGAGAAAGGAAAGCGACAAGGAAGGAAGAAATACGAAGGGACAAAAAGACACACATTACAAGTCGCAAACGCTAGAGGTATAATGTCTTTCTGAGCGACCGAAAAATACAAGAGGCATAGCAAACAAATAAATGATTGAACAAAGTAGTCTAGCCGCTGAAATCCCCAAATCCAATCTTTTATCCGCGCTGACAATCTCTATTCAACCAACAAGTCTGAGTATCCGTTGTGATAAAAGCAGTAACTAGTATACAATTCCCAGATCTATTTTGTTATCTCAATTCCCATTTTCAATAAGATCTTCAAATGGAACATTTTGTTTCAATATTTTTCGATATCTTTGTTCTTGTTTATTTATTTGTGCTAGCGCTTTTACTTTCGCGCTAAAGTTCATTGCATTTGTTGACAACTTCTGCACATGACAGTTTCTGTTATCTAATTGTATATCTTCCCCTGGACCATTTTTTAATGGATTTTCAACTTGGATGCGTGTTTTGAAAATATGGATTTGGCATTTGTTTAAAGTTCTGAAAGGTAGAAAGCATCTTGAGAGAGATATGTTTAGTTTGGTTTTTATTTACAAAAAACATTGTATTGTCTGGGTCACTTGTGGGCTCTTGTCAGAAAACACATTTGTGTCTGGTAAAGACAGCGAAATACCCCACCTTTTTAAAATCCAATTTCCGCTTCTTTTGTTTTCCCCTGAATCCCTGATCTTGTCTTTCTAAATAATCTCTCTTCTTCTTCTAAATAATCTCTCTTCTTCTTCTAAATAATCTTCTTATTCTTCTAAATATTATCTCTTCTTCTTCTAAACAATCTCTCTTCTTCTTCTAAATAATCATTCTTCTTCTTCTAAGTAATCTCTCTTTTTCTAAATAATCTCTCTTCTTCTTCTAAATAATCTCTCTTTTCTTGTAAATAATCTCACTTCTTCTTCTAAATAATTTCTCTTCTTTTTCTAAATAATCTCTCTTCTTATTCTAAAAATATCTCTTCTTCTTCTAAATAATCTCTCTTCTTCTAAATAATCTCTCTTCTTCTTCTAAATAATCTCTCCTCTTCTTCTAAATAATTTCTCTTCTTCTTCTAAATAATCTCTCTTCTTCTTCTAAAAAATCTCTCTTCTTCTTCTAAATAATCTCTCTTCTTCTTCTAAATAATCTCTCTTCTTCTAAATAATGTCTCTTCTTCTTCTAAATAATATCTCTTCTTCTTCTAAATAATCTCTCTTTTTCTTCTAAATAATCTCTCTTCTTCTTCTAAATAATCTCTCTTCTTCTAAATATTCTCTCTTCTTCTTCTAAATAATATCTCTTCTTCTTCTAAATAATCTCTCTTTTCTTCTAAATAATCTCTCTTCTTCTTCTAAATAATCTCTCTTCTTCTTCTAAATAATCTCTCTTCTTCTGAATAATCTCTCTTCTTCTTCTAAATAATCTCTCTTTTCTTCTAAATAATCTCTCTTCTTCTTCTAAATAATCTCTCTTCTTCTTCTAAATAATCTCTCTTTTCTTCTAAATAATCTCTCTTCTTCTTCTAAATAATCTCTCTTCTTCTTCTAAATAATCTCTCTTCTTCTAAATAATCTCTCTTCTTCTTCTAAATAATCTCTCTTTTCTTCTAAATAATCTCTCTTCTTCTTCTAAATAATCTCTATTCTTCTTCTTAATAATCTCTCTTATTCTTCTAAATAATCTATCTTCTTCTTCTAAATTATTTCTCTTCTTCTTCTAAATAATCTCTCTTCTTCTTCTAAATAATCTCTCTTCTTCTTCTAAATAATCTCTCTTCTTCTAAATAATATCTCTTCTTCTTCTAAATAATCTCTCTTCTTCTAAATAATCTCTCTTCTTCTTCTAAATAATCTCTCTTTTTCTTCTAAATAATCTCTATTCTTCTTCTAAATAATCTCTCTTCTTCTAAATATTCTCTCTTCTTCTTCTAAATAATCTCTCTTCTTCTTCTTCTAAATAATCTCTCTTCTTCTTCTAAATAATCTCGCTTCTTCTAAATAATCTCTCTTCTTCTTCTAAATAATCTCTCTTCTTCTTCTAAATAATCTCTCTTCTTCTTCTAAATAATCTCTCTTCTTCTTCTAAATAATCTCTCTTCTTCTTCTAAATAATCTCTTCTTTCTTCTAAATAATCTCTCTTCTTCTTCTAAATAATCTCTCTTCTTCTAAACAATCTCTCTTCTACTAAATAATCTCTCTTCTTCTTCTAAATAATCTCTCTTTTCTTCTAAATAATCTCTCTTCTTCTTCTAAATAACCTCTCTTCTTCTTCTTAATAATCTCTCTTATTCTTCTAAATAATCTCTCTTCTTCTTCTAAATAATTTCTCCTCTTCTAAATAATTTCTCTTCTTCTTCTAAATAATCTCTCTTTTTCTTCTAAATAATCTCTCTTCTTCTAAATAATCTCTCTTCTTCTTCTAAATAATCTCTCTTCTTCTTCTAAATAATCTCTCTTCTTCTAAATAATCTCTCTTCTTCTTCTAAATAATCTCTCTTTTCTTCTAAATAATCTCTCTTCTTCTTCTAAATAATCTCTCTTCTTCTTCTTAATAATCTCTCTTATTCTTCTAAATAATCTCTCTTCTTCTTCTAAATTATTTCTCTTCTTCTTCTAAATAATCTCTCTTCTTCTTCTAAATAATCTCTCTTCTTCTTCTAAATAATCTCTCTTCTTATAAATAATATCTCTTCTTCTTCTAAATAATCTCTCTTCTTCTAAATAATATCTCTTCTTCTTCTAAATAATCTCTCTTTTTCTTCTAAATAATCTCTCTTCTTCTTCTAAATAATCTCTCTTCTTCTAAATATTCTCTCTTCTTCTTCTAAATAATCTCTCTTCTTCTTCTTCTTCTAAATAATCTCTCTTCTTCTTCTAAATAATCTCGCTTCTTCTAAATAATCTCTCTTCTTCTTCTAAATAATCTCTCTTCTTCTTCTAAATAATCTCTCTTCTTCTTCTAAATAATCTCTCTTCTTCTTCTAAATAATCTCTTCTTTCTTCTAAATAATCTCTCTTTTTCTTCTAAATAATCTGTCTTCTTCTTCTAAATAATCTCTCTTCTTCTAAATATTCTCTCTTCTTCTTCTAAATAATCTCTCTTCTTCTTCTAAATAATCTCTCTTTTTCTTCTAAATAATCTCTCTTCCTCTTCTAAATAATCTCTCTTCTTCTAAATAATTTCTCTTCTTCTAAATAATCTTTCTTCTTCTTCTAAATAATCTTTCTTCTTCTTATAAATAATCTCGCTTCTTCTAAATAATCTCTCTTCTTCTTCTAAATAATCTCCCTTCTTCTTCTAAATAATCTCTCTTCTTCTTCTAAATAATCTCTCTTCTTCTTCTTAATATTCTCTCTTTTTCTTCTAAATAATCTCTCTACTTTTTCTAAATAATCTCTCCTCTTCTTCTAAATAATCTTTCTTTTTCTCCCAAAAAAAACACTCTTCCTCTCCCAAAAAAAAACACTCTTCTCTTTCCAAATGATTTTCTTCTTTTTAAAATAATCTCTCTTCTCTTGTCACAATAATCTCTCTTCTCTTGTCACAATAATCTCTCTTCTCTTGTCACAATAATCTCTCTCCTCTATCCATATAATCTCTCTACTCTTTCTAAATAACCCCTATTCTCTGTCAGAATAATCTTTTTTTTCTTTCCAAATAATGTCTTCTCTTTCCAAATAAACTTTCCGCCTCTTTCCCGTTATATTGCACTAAATTTAATAGCGCATGAAGGATCATGATCAAGATTTTGCCGAGACACGACCCGTTCAACCTCATACTATCTCTTCCAAGTTATATTACGCCGCAAGTGTCAACTAGAAATTTGTACCTCCTTCGACACCCGAACAGGTAGAGGTGAAAGAGAAGAAAGAGAAAGCCATAATATAAATTGTAGTTCAATATAGTGGATTATTGAAATGTCATTTGTCGATGAAGTAAAAACATTTTTCTTGGCTTATTACGATCTCTCTTCCTGCTTTGTTTTGATTTTACTATTCTTGAAGAATGTCTTGAATATTGTAAAAGATAATGGGACGCATTTTTTAAACAAATAAAAATGTGCGGACCTATCTCAGATTTGAGGAGTTAAGTTCGTTAATCAACTGTACAGATTTTTTGTAAAAAGATAATCGGGTTAATCGTGTTGTTTAATCTAGGGAAAAAGTAAAAAAGTAAAGAAACCCCGTCATGCCAGGTGGCGTATAGGGAATATGGTGTTAGTGACCATAATTTTTACAGACCTTTAGCACATGATTTTTTTGCGGTAATGAGGTCGGTATTACGCCCGTGCCGCTTTACTTTCCAAGAAAAAATTCGGCACCCATTAAAGACTGGGTGAACCTGGAAGCCGTCGATCAGGATCGAACCTGACCTCTCGTCCTTTAGAGTGCAGTTCACTAACCAGTTAGCTAACGCGGCTCCCATTTAGTTTAGGTGGAGAGTTAAAATTGTTAGTCGAACAGTTAGTCCTTGGTCGAGCTGAACAACTGGGCTAATTTGTTTTCTAGAATGAATCAATTTTTTTTTTATAAGGGGGAATAGTGGTATGGTAACAGCTTTACATAGATGAGAAACGAAACAAAAGTAGAACGATGTTTCGGCCAAAAAGGCCTTCACCTGAAACAAAAAACAACAACACAAAAATATATAGTGATGTGCACATAACACTAACTACATGACGATAATATGCTAGACTCTCAAATAAGGAAAATAAGGCACTTCCCTGTGACCGGAGCTTGGTCAGGCACCGACTGACCGTTTCCTTATACATTTTTGTGTTGTGTTTATTTTTCCAGTTGAAGGCCTACTTGGCCTAAACGTTGTTCTCCTTTTATTTTGTTTCTCATCGACGTAAAGCTGTTAGCATACCATTTTTTCATTTTTTCCATCATCGTCATCATCATCATCGTCATCGTCATCATCATCATCATCATCATCATCATCATCATCATCATCATCATCATCATCATCATCATCGTCATCATCAACATCATTATCAACATCATCATCCTCATCATTCACATCATCAACATCATCAACATCATCATCAACATCATCATCAACATCATCATCATCAACATCATCATCATCAACATAAATATCATCATCATCATCATCAACATAAATATCATCATCATCAACATCAATAGCATCATCATCATCATCATCAACATTATCATCAACATCATCATCGTCATCATCGACATCAACAACATTATCAACATCATCATCAACATCAGCAACATCGTCATCAACATCATCAGCATCATCATCAACATCAATATCATCTTCAACATCATCATCAACATAATCATCATCATCAACATCATCAACATCATCATCATCATCATCTACATCATCATCATGAACATCATCATCATCATCAACAACATCATCATCAGTAAGCAATAGACGTTAACCAGAATGAGTTGCAGAGAGTTTCAGCTAAACTAGAATCGTCACTGATGTGAGTGCATTAGCCAGTGTTTGATCTCTAGACAGAAAAATGGTAACAACATCGAGAATTTATACAGGAGATGAACAGACCTGAACTCATATGGAGATATTACTACAAACTTCAGAACTACAAAAGCAAAGATATTGAGTCAGTACGACCTAGGTATCATGAAACATAGAGATACTAGTGTGACGAAATAACTGTCACTAGAGCCTAGTTCTAAAGATCTACAACACTTACTTAATGAAATACAAATAACAAGCAAAAACTATGGATTAAATATGAATATCAAAAACACTAAAACTATGATAATAAACAAAGAAAATGCTCAAAAACCTACAAGAGGATATCAAAGTTGAAGGACCTGGAGACAGTTGAAAGCTACAAATACCATAGACATACTATAATCAGTCATGGAAAATGTAAAACTGAAATAAACAAAAGAATAGAAATGGTAAAAAAGTAATTTTAATGCTATGATAAATGTACAAACATCAAAACAAATAACATTAGGGCTAAAACTAATAATAGCAAAATGTTATATCTTCTCAACATTCCTATATGGTTCAGAAACATGGACACAATTAGATAAAAATAAACAGAACAGAAATTGGAAGCCTTTGGAATGTGGATTTATAGAATAATAGGAAGAATTTGATGGAAAGAAAATAAAATAAACGATAAATTGTTAAAACAACTAACAATGAAAAGAGAACTAATAAAAACAATTCAAACAAGACAAATACCATTTTTGGGGCATGTTAAAATACACATCATAAAAGTAATCTTGGAGGGGAAAATACACGGTAACAGAGGCAGAGGCAGACCAAGACTAACATGGACGAGTAACATCAAAAGATGGACAAATCAGCCTACGATAACCTTCACCATCAAAGCAAGAGACAGAGCTGAATGGCGCTCCATGACAGCCAAAGTTCGATGCGGATACGGCACTCGCTGACGATGAGAGCCTCGTTACTAACTTAACGCTTCCCATTCAACATGTACAATTATTGTCGTTAAAATAGCGTTAAAAAATATTACGTTATCGTAAACGAGAATCAATCTGGCGGTATTTCATTAGTTTCACAGCAGAAAACGAAAGTTGTTTTGTGAACAAAAGTTGATAACATTTGTTTCCATTTCTTATTTAAAAAAAAAAAAAAATTAAAATCGAGTGTTAGTGATTTATAGTCACGACCTGCTGGGTCTGAAAGCCACAACAAAGTTATGGTGTTCTGATGGCCAAACAGAATACATGTGGAATAACATTTAAGAAAATCTTTGCTGCTTTTACGATGAACTATTTTAAAATTATATCCATTTAATTTTCAAATCTTAATCAAATCAAATCAAATTCAAATCAAATTTTAATCTTGGTCATGTTAAAAGACACAACAGTCTAATAAAAGTAATATTAGAGGGGAAAATACAAGGTAAAAGAGGCAGAGGCAGACCAAGACTAACATGGACGAGTAACATCAAAAGATGGACAAGTCAGCCTATGACAATCTGCACCATCAATGCAAGAGACAGAGTGGAATGGCGCTCCATGGTAGCCAACCTTCGATGCGGAGAAGGCGCCCAATGATGATGATGATGAATCTTCAAAACTTAAAAAGAATTTTTTTTTTTTAAATTGTATTTCTCTTTCTGTAAATTTTAATGCGTTACATCATCCAATTGTATGCTAATATGTGTTATTGTGGACAATTGAAATGGTTCGGACATTCGATAAGAATGAAACCAGACAAAAAAATGTTAAAAGCTCTCTACCTCAAAACACCAGGACAGAGGGTAAGAGCGAGACTAAGAAAGAGATGGATAGACGTAATAACAGACATATGATAGAACGAAAACATGTATATATTAACAATGCTCAGGTGCGCACAAGAACACCGCTACATACAAAATAGAAGTGACCATAAGAACAAGCTATTAGGAGAAATACCCCTACTAGACGTACAATCTTGCATATATCTGGTCAGTAATATAGATAAAGAGGGAGGAACAGAAAATGATACCAAAATAAGGATATCAAAAGCAAGAAGAGATTTCATTACACTGGGAAACATATTGAAATCCAAAGAAATTAGGTTAAATACAAAAATAAAAATTTTCAACTCAAATGTTAAGTCGGTCCTATTATATGGCTGTGAAACATGGAGAATAACAAAATTGACAATCACGAAGGTGCATACTTTCATTAATGGATGCTTACGCAGAATAAAAGGATGGAAATGGCAGGACAAAGTCACTAACGTGGAATTATGGAAATGTACCAGTCAAATACCAGTGGATAAAGAGATACAGCGAAGACGATGGCGATGGATAGGACACACACTACGGAAGCCAACTGAGAGTATTACACAACAGGCCCTTTTTTGGAATCCCCAGGGGAAAAGACAAAGAGGAAGAACAAGGAATTCTTGGAGAAGACAGATTGAAGCAGAGATGAAGATGATGGGGAAGACATGGAATGATCTTAAAAGAATTGCAAAAAACAGAACGACTTGGAAAGTGTTTGTTGAAGACCTATGCTCCACTGGGAGCTAAAAGGTAGAAGATAAGAACAAGCATTACAACATCTATAGCCATTAGATTATACTAAACATTCCTCCTTTCTCCAGCGACGCTTCACGTAACAACAGATGGATACAAGAAAGAGAAGAGTTCTATTATTGTTTTAATGCCATTCAATTTTATAGTCCCTGATCTATTCTTCTTCAATTCTTCGATCTAAATACTTTATCTTTGTCTTTATTGGCATTGATCCGCCCCTATTTCATCGAAAAAAAAATCTATGCCAGGAATCTGTCATTGTGCTTTACTACACTGGGCTCTATTATCCTGGTAATCGCTTCGACGGTCGCTGCCCACTGGCTTCCGGTTAAAGGTTAACTCCTGGCTAATGGAGTCCAGCAAGCTTGCCAGACATTGACATTAATCTGTGACACGTCAATTCTGACACAGGTCGTCTACATTCATCATTCATTTGATCATGTTCCACACTGAATGAATACTCCAATGACAAAACTACATGGTGTTTTTAAAGTCGCAGTGCAGTGAATTTATACTCTCTAAAGAAAAAACGTCACCAGAAATGCGGTTAACTAATGCGTCACACAAATTGTAAAATAAATGGTATTATTCAAATATACTTGACTGCTGTCGGCGAGCTTATAATGGGTAATGTTGGTATTAACACAATAAAGTTGTGCCTAAAGCATATGTTGAAAATGTCCACCACGGGCCTCAAGACATGTCGTGATTCGTCTTTCCATATTTGCGAAAACCTTCAGAATAATGTCTGGTGATATTTGTTTAATCTTGTCTACTATTTCAGTCTTTAGGTCATTAATTGTCTGCGGATTATTTTCATAAACTTTCCCCTTCAATGCCCCCCCCCCACAGATAATAATCTGGGGGTGTTAGATCTGGTGAACGAGCAGGCCAGATTCCACGTGAAATAATGCGATTTGCAAATATGCTTTCTAAATAATTGAGTGTTGTTGTGGCTGTGTGTGCTGTTGCCCCATCCTGCTGAAACCAGGATTCTATAATTTCCCGTTCTGTAAGGTGTGCTATGAAAGGTTCCAGAATTAAAGTACGGTAACGTTCTGCATTTATTGTTTCATTAAAAAATATAGGTCCTATTATCCGCATACGACTTATAGCGCACCACACTCCGACTTTTTTGATCGTAAAGCGGCACTTGATGAAATTCATGGGGGTTTTCACTGCTCCACAGCCGATTGTTCTGACTGTTCACATAACCGGATAAATGAAACCAGGCCTCATCAGTGAAAAAAGTGACGTCAAGGATGGCAGCGCCATGTTCATAAATAAAATTCTGAAACCACATGCAGTAGTTTAAACGGGATTCATAATCTCTTTCTTGGAGTTGAGACACTTCAGTTAATTTGTATGGACGATAGTGTAGTTCACTTCTTAAAACCTTGTGAACAGAACGCTTAGATATTTGCACCTGTTGAGACAAGTGGTTTAAAGATGCATTTGGACTCATTGTAATTCTGTCTTGGAGTTCCATAATTTGGTCTTGTGAAATTGAAGGTCTTCCAGATCGGTATGCATCTACCACACTACCGGTTTCACGAAACTTTTTGATCAATTTTGTAACAGAATTTCGGTGAGGGACTTGTGAGGCTGGAAATTTCCTCACGAATTGTCTAATGACCTCATCCGTATATTTACCGCCATTACGGAAGACATGCTCAACCAGAAATACCCTGTTTTCAATCGTCAACACCATTTCCTTCAAGCAATGAGACAGTGAAAGTAGCGTAGTGCCCGTCCTTTACGTAAGTAAAACCTTAAAGGAAGCAGCGGTTTGTTCATAAATGTAGTTTACAAAATTGTGGTACGTAGATGATGATTACGTCATTTACTGAATATTAGAAATATTCACTGCACTGCAACTTTAAAAACACCCTGTATATAGAACACATTTTAATGAAATAGAGACTACAGTGGGCGAAGATTCCGAAGCTAATAACTGTTTATAATATATATATATATATATATATGTATATATATATATATATATATATACAAATATATATATAATTAAAAACATACTCAAAATAATATATATATATATATATATATATATATATATATATATATATATATATGCAGTGTGTTTCTAAAGTCGCAGTGCAGTGAATTTATACTCTCGGAAGAAAAACGTCACGTCACACAAATTGTAAAATAAATGGTATTATTCAAATATACTAGACTGCTATCGGCGAGCTTATAATGGGTAATGTTGATATTAACACAATAAAGTTGTGTTAACACCATTGTAAGCCAGATCTATCATGTAGCAGTGATGTTTAAATGAACACGTAAATGGTGCTTGAACTATTACGTCATACATAGATAAAATTTAGGTGCGTAATTATTTCAACAACAAAAAATACACAGTCATTAAAGAAACACCCTATATATATATATATATATATATATATATATATATATATATATATATATATACATCGTTTCTATTCTATTCTATCCATGGAACCAGTTTCATTGCAGTACGGAATTCCCCATATCCGCTCCACCACTTGTCACAGCATGTTCCAAATTCCTTAGGAAAATTCTGTTGACAAGGTCGCTCCCTGCATGTTCTACCCGACTGCACAGGCGACGATTCCAAATCTTCTTAGCCACCTCTTAAGTGGCTCTATTTGTTCCCCCTCCATCCTTTGGGGACCTTCTGTAGCCACACGGTAATGTGTTTAATACATACACACCTACATATATGGGGTCTGAGTGGTCTAGAGGTAAAGCGTCGGTCTTTAGATCGGAAGTGCCAGGGTTTAAATCCTACCACAGGTTGTGGGGATTTTAAAAAAAATGGTTTCTTCGTGGCATTACTCTCCCCTGGTCTCCGGGTAGGAAGATTCGAGGTTTAGCCCACTGGAATAACGGGGGGAAATAGGAGATTCCGTGAGCACTTTAAAGAACAATTGGCAGTTTAAAATCGAAAAGAATAAACTAAAAAATGGTCGCACTCCTGACAAAATTGTCAGCAACAATCTACCCCACACTGATGGGTCGCAGGCCGTGCTACGGAGTTTGTGCACGTGGGTCACGGTTCTCCTAGGGTCTTATCTCTAAAATCTGAGGAGACATTTGGAGTACATATGGGTTCATCCGGATTGCACTGATCCCAAAATAACATAACATAACATAACATAACATAACATAACATAACATAGCATAGCATAGCATAGCATAATATAGCTTAGCATAACATAACATAACATAGCATAGCATAACATAACATAGCATAGCATAGCATAACATAACATAGCATAGCATAGCATAGCATATCATAACATAGCATTGCATAGGATAACATAACATAGCATAGCATAACATAACATAACATAGCATAGCATAACATAACATAACATAACATAACATAGCATATCATAGCATAACATAACATAGCATAGCATAACATCATCATCATCATCTTCAAGTACGGGACCTACTTGCGTAGGTGATCATGTCTCTCCACAATTTCGATCTCGGCAGCTATTTATCATTTCTGTTGTTGACCTTCTGCCAAGCCATTCTCTTAAGCTGTCTATTATTTTTTTTCTCTTTGCTTCCCTCTATCTCTTCGTCCCTCAATTTTTCCAGTTGTTACAATATATTCCAGTTGTTCTCTTCTCATTACATGGCCAAAAAATGATGATTGTTTCTTCCTAATATTGGAAATTAGCTCTCTTTTTGCTTTGACCTCTCTCAGAACATCTTCATTACTCTTCTTAGCTGTCCATGGTACTCTCAACATTCTTCTGTAAAACCACATTTCTACAGACTCCAGTGATTTTCTTGTCTGTTGTCCTATTGTCCATGATTCGCATCCATATGTTAAGACTGGCTCTACATAACATTTAAGAACTCTTTTTCTTGTTTCTATCGTCAAAAATAGATTGCATAGTATCTTCCTCATTTTTTGGAAAGCTGCTTTTGCCTGAGCCATTCTGCATCTCACCTCTTTTTTATATCTTCCGTCTGAGGTTAACAAAGTTCCCAAATATTTTAATTCATTTACCTGTTTTAATATTGTTCCACTTGTCTTTATTTTGCACTGAGGTGATGTCTTTTTCTCTGTTGTTACCATTACCTCTGTCTTTTTGCTAATAAGGCTGAGTCCTTTATTTTTGCTTTCTTTCACTATAATGTCCAACATTTCTTGTAACTCATTTACACTCTTAGCAATTAAGACTGTATCATCAGCATACCTTAGATTATTTATATTATGACCTCCAATTGTTATTCCAGGCGTGTCCCTTATGGACCTTAAAATAATCTCACTATAAATATTAAACAAATCTGGTGACAGCACACAACCTTGACTAACACCCTGTTTTATTTGTTGAAACATTCCCTATTGGTTTCCAGCTCTTATGGCCGCTGTTTGTTGCCAGTACATGTTCTTTATTATTCTTAGATCTTTGCTGTCTACGTTTATGCTTTCTAAAATTGTGGTTATAATAACATAACATAGCATAAAATAACACCTTCATATATAAATGTGTATGTGTGGAAGAGAGAGAGAGGGAGAGAGAGAGAAAGAGAGAGAGAGTTTACTTGAGAAACATACTCAGAAATAGAAAGGAAAAGAAATGAAAGTTAATAGTTGTGTGATCACGAGACTGGAGGCGTCACTTATCGCTTGCTCTCTAAAACGAGAGAACATAAAGTTTGTTAAAGACGAACGGCCTTGGACACCACTAAGTTCTAGAACAATCAATAAGATAAACATCACTGAAATGAAATGTCAGACATATGATGGAGGCCAAGGTGATGGAAGAAAGAAGACAATGATCATTCCCCTGTAATATATTATATATAAAGAAGCGGCAAACTAAATGGTCTAACGACATAACAAGACACAAACGACGGATAAATTCACAAAGCTATGAACAATGTAAGCCAAAGACTGAGTGGATGTATCGCCACTGAAAAGATGGACAAACGGAAGAAATTCAAAGTGATAGCAAAAGATGCAAAAAATACAGGAAACTTGAAAATCCTCTCAACACTGTAAAGGCAAATGAGAAAGAAATGTAGAATATTTAAAAACATGAAGAACAAAAAAACAAAAAACACATACAGTAAGCTAATGAGTCAGAGATATTGAGAGATGGTCCTTGTTAAGGAAAGAACAAGGATCTAGTTGGATACTATAGCTTTCAGTCGATCCTCCCGATAAAAATGGTGCTTTGTCTCTAGTCATGGAAGGAAAGTTTTCCAGGTAGATAGTAATGGACGACTCCATCCCATATCATATGCCCAAGAGAAGTTGCGACACTCTGCTCCACTTCCCTGCATCAATGCAGTAATGCAACAGTATAACCTTATGTTAAAAAAAAAAAACAACAACTTTAAACAGCAAATACATTACAGCGTACCAAATGGCCAAGGTAAACTAGGCTACTGCCTAAGGCGGTGCCATTTTAGGCACTACTGCATGGCAAAGCTTAAGTCTAAGAAACAAGCTCATCGCTTACTCTATCAGGAAAAGGAATACTTATAGCAAGCTAGCTTGACATTCAACGAATGTGTGTCAAATGTGGCTCAATTAACATTTAAGTAGCCACAAATGTTGTTGAACTCTTATTTCAGGTCTTAACTCTTACTTTGATGTTTTTTATGTTAAAACTAGTTTATCATCATCATCATCATCATCATCATCATCATCAAGTAACATGCTTGCTGGGATAGGTGATCATGTCTCTCCACAACTTTTGATCTAGACAGTTATTTATAATTTCCGTTTTGACCTTCTGCCAAGCCATTCTCTTAAGCTGTCTGGTATCTTTTCTCTTTGCTTCCATCATCTATTCGTCCCTCAGTTTTACCAGTTGTTACAATATACTCCAGCTGTTCCCTTCTCATTACATGACCAAAAAAATGATGATCGTTTCTTCCTAATATTGGAAATTAGCTCTCTTTTTGCTTTGACCTCTTTCAGACCGTTTTTATTACTCTTCTTAGCTGTCCATGGTATTTACATTATTCTTCTGTAAAACCACATTTCTACAGTCTTCAGTGATTTTCTTGTCTGTTGTGATATTGCACATGATTCACATCCATATGTTAAGACTGGCTCTACATAACATTTAAGAACTCTAGTTATAAAGATATAAAATAATATATAAATTGTTATACCGGCAGTGTCCTGTAAATTGTGAGAACTAGTATTATTCGTTCAGTCTTTCATTCATTCCAGGCATCTGGACTATCGGCATTAACTGTAAACCAACACATTTGCACACTGTAACAAAATGATCGCGTAACATTAAAACCATGGGTCATATTTATAACTTTGATACATTAATTTGCACGAACACTGACAAATAAATTTGTAACAAATGAAAAAAAGAAAAGGAAAGGAACGACAACTATGGAAATGTTGCATTCATTATCTCCCCAAGTAAACAACTCAAGGTCACTGCCAGAAATGTGACCTCTAATAAGTGTCAATGTAATTTCCAATTTCTTACAATATTCAATTCCCAGCGCGATGAGCAACAAGGTCCGCACAACGCACGACCTTTCACTGAACGTTGTTGACTTATTTCATTAACGAGATGTGGTCCAAATTGAGTCACAGAACTTAACGGGATAACACGCGACTAACAACTATTCTTCTTAATGGACGATTAACTTCCGTAATAACGTTTTACTTCAGCCTCTGTATAAGGAAATCACATTTCCATAAATGAATGGATAATTACAATATTCAGAACACGAAAACAACATTTTGTAGCCGCTACATACCACGCATATGTATTTGTATGAGCTGTCATTACATCAACTGCTGACTTCATTATATATTTATGTAAATGTATGTTTATTAATGTGATTACTGAATGCTCGTAATAACATGAGTGTGTATGAATGTATTCTTTATCCAGGGGACTGGTTGGTCTCGAGGCAAGACGCCGGCCTCGAGACAGAGAGGTTGTGGGTTCAAATCCCGGCTGCACCGGTTGGGATTTTTATTCATGATTTCTCTCTGCGGCAACCACCCCTAGTCTCAACAGCGAAACCCGGCTTGATGCGTCAATTACTCATCGACGAAAATATATGAGTACCTCCGAAGTTGGAGTTATCTGCCTGTGCGGCGAGGGACCCCTGTGCACACGGATGCCAGGGAAAAATGGATTAACGCGCAAAATTCAGTTTCTAGTCTCTAGGGACTTCGTCAGAGGTCAAAGTTGGTGGACACAAAAATAAAATCCACAAAAAAAAAAAAAAACCACGCATATGTATTTGTATGAGCTGTTATTACATCAACTGCTGACTCATCAACTTCTGACTCATCAACTGCTGACTTCATTATATATTTTTGTAAATGTACGTTTATTAACGTGATTACTGAATGCACGTAACAACATTAGTGTGTGCGAATGTATTCTTTCTTAATCGTTCCTTTGTGGTAGCATTGACAGCGCAGCACTTCGTCGAGCTCAGGCAGGTTTAATAGCTTCAGCAGATGACGAACACAGCTGCATGTTTTAATCACATTGTGGTATTTTAGTTCAAACCTTGTAAATTATGCGCTATTTTCATGAGTGAAAATGTATTCTGGCTTACGCATTCCTCTCACTCATAAGATTTACATTTTAAAAGGAGTGGTTTCAATTTATGACACAAAGATAACAAATGTTAAGATTCTAAATAGTTTTTACCATCAATTTTAGTATAATACAATCAAAGAATGTTCAAAGTTTGTCAAATATGAGACCTTCTGATGTGCATTATTCACGTGCATAACCACACGTTTTTTTTGTTGTAGTATTGAAGACATAACTTCCTCTAGTGAATTTGAATATCCCGTAAAAGAAGCATTTTTGTTTTATTTTTCTGAAAAGAGGCAAACGAGAAAAAACATCTAAAGTATCACTAACAAACAGCTACGAGAAGTGTATGCACACCAATGTGTCCAGTAGCTAGCTGGTTATCATCATATCAGTTCACCCTTGTATTTTACCATTTTTTATAATCGACGGCTAATTCAAAGCCTTTATCTTCATAAATAACCATTTAGATGTAAGCAACATTAATCCCTGATGTCCATCAGGGGCCACGGTAGCTCAGTGGTTAGTGAAGTAAAAGTATGTCATAATAATTGTCCCATTCAAATGTCTTTGAAACCCCATCGCAAATTCTCGTCTTGCAGCACATATCCGTCAGTACATAAAGTGTCTTCTTCGGAATCAGCCAGAAACAGGGAAGTGTATTTCTGTTTAATGTTGTGGAGGAAACTGAGTCATGTGTCCTGTGTACTAGGGCTGAGTGTTATTATTGCAGGGAACTATGGGTGAAAGACTGAACAGATGAAGGAAATAGAATAGAGTGGGGAGATAAAAGTAAAATAGAGATTAGGTCTCGCTTTAGCATTGACTTTCGGCAAGTGTGCAGCGTCGAATGAGATGGAGAATGATAATGACATACCTTAGTGCCTCGAAGACTTTGAGCAGTGAAAATTAGAGATGACCACAATACTTGTTCTCTGCATAAAGAGTTTATGTATGTATGTATGTATGTATGTATGTATGTATGTATGTATGTTTGTATGTATGTATGTATGTATGTATGTATGTATGTATGTATGTATGTATGTATGTATGTATGTGTGCGTGCGTGCGTGCGTGCGTGCCTGCTTTTCTTTCTTTCTTTCTTTCTTTCTTTCTTTCTTTCTTTCTATCTTTCTGTGCGTGTGTGCGTGTATGAGTTTGCGCGTGTGTGCCTGTATGTATGTGTGTGTTTATGTATGCGTGTATGCATGTACACGTGTATGTATGTAATGTGCGTGCGTTTGTATGTATGTAATGAGCGTGTGTATGTATGTATGTATGTATGTATGTATGTATGTGTGTGTGTTATATACGTGTATCTGTGCGTGCGTGCGCTTGTTGTGTGCGTGACTTTTGATTATCTCTCAGAACATTTATACCTTCAGTCGAGAACTTAATTTCTGAACAACTCCATACACTTGTTCCAATCATCTTCTTGTGCCAACAATCGCATGTCCGTACACTTGTTCCAATTATCTTCTTGTGCCAACAATCGCATGTCCGTACACCTGTTCCAATCATCTTCTTGTGCCAACAATCGCATGTAATCGAAGAACAAGTAAGCATATGCTGTTTGCAGGAAACCCATCTAAACAACGACATAGCCTTGAAGATTAGAGGATACCAGTGCTACCGATCTGACAGAATAAATAGACAAAAGGGCGGAATACTGACTCTTGTAAGGAACAACATTAATGCATGTCAGATTGAAGTGTATATGGATGGGGCGGAATATCAAATAAAGCACCTCAGGACAGGAAATACAGACTTCCATCTACTTAACTACTACTGTCCGAGTGACCGCCCACTAGCACTAGACACAATTACATTAAAAGAAAGAATAATTGTATGTGGAGACTTTAACAGCCACTCACAGAGCTGGGGCTATGAACATATGGACAAGAGAGGTGAAGAGCTTGAAAATTTGCAGGATGACAATGGGCTTATACTATTAAACCAGGCAACAGATCCACCAACATTCTACTCCAGATCATGGCATACCACATCTACACCAGACCTTGCTTTCCATTCACCAGACCTGGATTGGAATATCACACGAATTGTTGGGAAACAACTTGGAGGCAGCGACCACCGACCAGTCTTTTTAGTGGTACAAAATAAGGCCATCAGGGAGAGCAGCACTCTCTCCAGATGGAATTACAAAAAGGCAGACTGGAAAATGTATCAACACTACACCAGTGTACTGACTAAAGATATAAATACAGATAGAGACATCAACAAAATAGTTGATGAATTCAGTAGACTAATAATACAAGCTGCCAGTGAAACAATACCTAGAGGGGCACGGAAACACTACAAACCATACTGGAGTAGTGAGCTAGAGCAATTGCACAATGACATGGAAACATCTCGAAAGCAAGCAGAAAATAACCCTTGCCAAGAACACCACAACAACTACCAGCATGCTAAAGCCAAATTTCAACGGGCTAAACTACAAGCCAGACGGAGAAGCTGGAAAGAGAAAACAGAGTCCTTGAATCTTGAACGAGACACAAGAAAAGTGTGGAAGCTTGTAAAACAGCTGAATGATGAGGGTACAGAAAGGAACACCAAAATTACACTGAAGAAGGATGGAAACATTCTAACAGGTAAACATGCAGCAAATTACTTTGCAGACTCCTTTGCAAATGACAATAATATTGAAATTAGTCTAGAAAAACGACAAGAGACCCGTTTAAAACAACAAAATGCAAGACAAGAAGAGACCACACATGAAGTAATGGAAACACCCATTACACAAAGAGAGCTAGAGCTGGCAATATCCAAATTAAAAATGAAAAAGTCACCAGGCAATGATGGAGTGTCCAATGAAATGATTAAGAACTTGGGAACTGCAGCTAAAGCAAAACTGCTGCAGATCTACAACATTTGCTGGATCACAGGTAGAGTGCCACAGGCATGGAGAGAAGCAATTATGATACCATTACTAAAGCCAGGAAAAGATGGTTCAATGACATCCAGCTATAGACCAATCAGCCTTACAAGCTGTTTGTGTAAAACAATGGAACGTATAATCAATCTCAGACTGCAGTGGTACCTGGAAAGTGAAAATCTCCTTGTCCCACAACAAGCAGGCTTTAGACAGTGTTACTCTACCGAAGATCAAGCAACCTATCTTTCCCAGGAAATTGAAGATGCGTTTCAAGAAAAGAAACTGGTACTAGCAGCATGGATAGACCTAAAGAAAGCATTTGATAAGGTATGGAAGGAAGGGCTTTTGAAGAAACTGAGAAATTATGGAGTAAATGGCAGGATGTACAAATGGGTCAAAGCATACCTGCATAACAGGAGAGCCAGAGTGCAACTGGATGGTCTTAAGAGTAAGAAGGTCTTATTGCGCCAGGGCGTTCCACAAGGAGGGGTACTATCTCCAACACTTTTTCTGATCTACATCAATGACCTAGTTACTGAACTACCACATGGCATCAAAGTGGCAATGTATGCAGATGACTTGGTAATGTGGTGCACAGAGGAGTATGCAACAGTGGCCTCCAAATTGCTACAAAGAGCTATGAATGCACTGAATTCATGGACAAATAGATGGTGTATCAGCATCAATACAGACAAATGCAGCACTACACTTTTCACACTCTCCCCAAAACAAAAAGCAGGAGCCATCTACATAAACAATGAGCCTGTGAAAGAAGACATACAAGCTACATATCTCGGAGTTACATTTGATAACAAACTATCTTGGAAACAGCAGATAAATAAGGCAACCCAAAAAGCAAGGAGGAAATTGGCTATTCTAAGAAAGTTGTGTGGAACCACATGGGGTGCGAGTGGGAAAATACTCAGTAAAGTTTACCAACAGAGTATACGCCCACATTTAGAAAATGGATCATCCGCATGGTGCTCAGCATCAAACACCACATTGCAAGAACTGGATAAAGTACAAAACCAGGCACTTAGGGTCATCACAGGAGCAATGAAATCAACACCAATATTGGAGATGGAGAAATTGTGGAGGATACCAGCACTGAGAGAACGGAGAGACACAAAGGTGCTGATACAGGCAGAAAAATGTGTATGCATGCCGAGACATCCAATGAAGGACAGATTCCAAAATCTTGCATTGGGACGACTTAAGAGAAGCAGCTTTATCCACCAAGCCAAGCGTATTAGTAGACAAACACCAGACATGCCAAGAGTTGTTAAACCCCTTCTGCCCATACCAGAACAGACTCCCTGGACAGATGAATCAGGATTATCAGTTCAAATACGGACAGAAGTGAAAGGAATAGTTGACAAAGAGGAACAAAATAGTCTACAGCGAAAAACAATAACTTTCAGTTTCCTGGATGAAGAATACCCACAAGACCTATGGATCCGTGTGTACACAGATGGATCAGCACAGAATGCAGTAAAGAATGGGGGAGCAGGTGCATATATAGAGTACCCAAATAACACTAGGTATATGAATAAAATAGCAACACGGAAATATTGTCACAATTATGATGCAGAAATACAAGCAATAAAGTTGGCAATATAAAAACTGCTGAACAGTAATCTTAGCCCACAGCCTGTAGTGTTTTTGACAGATGCAAGATCAGTACTCCAGGCACTACAATCCAGAAAATTACCACATCTGCAGACCTTATTGACTGAACTCTGCAAGCACCACAGGGTTGCCCTGCAGTGGATCCCGTCTCACTGTGGAATACCAGGAAATGAGAAAGCAGATCAGTTGGCAAAGGAAGGTTCAACAGGCACACAACTAGATACACCAGTTACATACCATCATAAGAAACAGATAATCAAATCAATCAGAGGACCACAAGCCCCAAATCAGGATGCCTTTCATAATATGAATAGATATGAACAAGTTATCATTATACGCCTAAGAACAGGACACAATCGACTCCATTGTCACATGTATACAAAATTCAAGATCGGCACATCAACTACTTGTACATGTGGACAGGCACCCCAGACTGCTGAACACATACTTCAAGACTGCACTGAATATAGTAGACTGAGGAAAATCCATTGGCCCATAGATACAACACTACAGACAAAACTATATGGGCCACTGCAAGAATTACAACAGACAGTAAAATTTATACAGGAAACGACATTGCTGATATAGACAATACTTCAGGCGAACGAAAGATAGATAGAAGACATAACTTCCTCTAGTGAATTTGAATATCCCGTAAAAGAAGCATTTTTGTTTTATTTTTCTGAAAAGAGGCAAACGAGAAAAAACATCTAAAGTATCACTACCAAACAGCTACGAGAAGTGTATGCACACCAATGTGTCCAGTAGCTAGCTGGTTATCATCATATCAGTTCACCCTTGTATTTTACCATTTTTTATAATCGACGGCTAATTCAAAGCCTTTATCTTCATAAATAACCATTTAGATGTAAGCAACATTAATCCCTGATGTCCATCAGGGGCCACGGTAGCTCAGTGGTTAGTGAAGTAAAAGTATGTCATAATAATTGTCCCATTCAAATGTCTTTGAAACCCCATCGCAAATTCTCGTCTTGCAGCACATATCCGTCAGTACATAAAGTGTCTTCTTCGGAATCAGCCAGAAACAGGGAAGTGTATTTCTGTTTAATGTTGTGGAGGAAACTGAGTCATGTGTCCTGTGTACTAGGGCTGAGTGTTATTATTGCAGGGAACTATGGGTGAAAGACTGAACAGATGAAGGAAATAGAATAGAGTGGGGAGATAAAAGTAAAATAGAGATTAGGTCTCGCTTTAGCATTGACTTTCGGCAAGTGTGCAGCGTCGAATGAGATGGAGAATGATAATGACATACCTTAGTGCCTCGAAGACTTTGAGCAGTGAAAATTAGAGATGACCACAATACTTGTTCTCTGCATAAAGAGTTTATGTATGTATGTATGTATGTATGTATGTATGTATGTATGTATGTATGTATGTATGTATGTATGTATGTATGTATGTATGTATGTATGTATGTATGTATGTATGTATGTATGTATGTATGTATGTATGTATGTATGTATGTATGTATGTATGTATGTATGTATGTATGTATGTATGTATGTATGTATGTATGTATGTATGTATGTATGTATGTATGTATGTATGTATGTATGTATGTATGTATGCGTGCGTGCGTGCGTGCGTGCGTGCCTGCTTTTCTTTCTTTCTTTCTTTCTTTCTTTCTATCTTTCTGTGCGTGTGTGCGTGTATGAGTTTGCGCGTGTGTGCCTGTATGTATGTGTGTGTTTATGTATGCGTGTATGCATGTACACGTGTATGTATGTAATGTGCGTGCGTTTGTATGTATGTAATGAGCGTGTGTATGTATGTATGTATGTATGTATGTATGTGTGTGTGTTATATACGTGTATCTGTGCGTGCGTGCGCTTGTTGTGTGCGTGACTTTTGATTATCTCTCAAAACATTTATACCTTCAGTCGAGAACTTAATTTCTGAACAACTCCATACACTTGTTCCAATCATCTTCTTGTGCCAACAATCGCATGTCCGTACACTTGTTCCAATTATCTTCTTGTGCCAACAATCGCATGTCCGTACACCTGTTCCAATCATCTTCTTGTGCCAACAATCGCATGTCCGTACACCTGTTCCAATCATCTTCTTGTGCCAACAATCGCATGTCCGTACCCCAAGACATCAACAGAGGGCAACGTCATAAAGAACCATGTATTAATTGTTCATATTTTCTTCAAAATCACCATCGCTTCAGATGTGATTTGAACCTGAGTCCCTTCTGTCCTAAGGCCGACGCCGTACCTCTAGACTATCCTGCCCCACATTTCGAATGAACAATGTTCAAGCATGGGGATGCAGTTCGTGTCCATAAGATAGTGTATCCTTTCTGAGAACTTTTTACTGAATAGCCTAGTATCGAGGTACCAACACTGTGTGAATACTACTGGAGAGTTACGGCCCATAATGGATAAAAGAAAGAAAGAAGAATGATTGCAGTGATCTGGAATAAGGCCAACAACACAAAGTTAAGTAGCTAAATCGATTATTACCTTCGAGACCTTAGTGTCTTAAATAATGACGCTCTCTACTGAGCCTCGATCCACCGTCTAGTAAGCTCATCAGAAGGGTATTCCTTCATGTGTTCTCAGAACAGTTTGATAATATTATCTCTATAGTCTATACCAAAGACTCATTACTAATAATGAGAAGCAGAGTTGGCGGGGGAAAAAAAGGGGGTGGGAACGACGTTTCAATGTTACAGTTATGGTGTAAATAACAATAACACTCTTTCTGGGCGGAGTAAATAACAATAACACTTTTTCAGGGCGGTGTAAAGAACAATAACACTCTTCCAAGTTGGTGTAAAGAGAAATAACACTCTCTCAGGGTGGTGCACATAACAATAACACTTTTTCAGGGTGGTGTAAAGAGCAATAACACTCTCTCAGGGTGGTGTAAAGAGCAATAACACTCTCTCAGGGTGGTGTAAAGAGCATAACACTCTCTCTGGTGGTGTAAATAACAATAACACTCTTTCAGGGTGGTGTAAAGAGAAATAACTCTCTCAGGGTGGTGTACATAACAATAACACTCTTTCAGGTCGGTATAAAGAGCAATAACACTCTTTCACGGTGGTGTACAGAGCAATACCTCTCTTTCAGGGCGGTGTAAAGAACAATAAAACTATTTCAGGGTGGTGTAATGAGCAATAACACTCTTTCAGAGCGGTGTAAAGAACAATATCACTCTTTCAGGGTGGTGTAAAGAGCAATAACACTCTTTCAGAACGGTGTAAAGAACAATATCACTCTTTCACGGTGGTGTAAAGAACAATAACACTCTTTCAGGGTGGTGTAAAGAACAATATCACTCTTTCAGGGTGGTGTAAAGAGCAATAACACTCTTTCACGGTGGTGTAAAGAACAATAACACTCTTTCAGAGCGGTGTAAAGAGCAATAACACTCTTTCAGAGCGGTGTAAAGAACAATAACACTCTTTCACGGTGGTGTAAAAACAATATCACTCTTTCAGGGTGGTGTAAAGAGCAATAACACTCTTTCAGAGCGGTGTAAAGAACAATAACACTCTTTCACGGTGGTGTAAAGAACAATAACACTCTTTCAGGGTGGTGTAATGAGCAATAACACTCTTTCAGAGCGGTGTAAAGAACAATATCACTCTTTCAGGGTGGTGTAAAGAACAATATCACTCTTTCAGGGTGGTGTAAAGAGTAATAACACTCTTCAGGGCGGTGTAAAGAGCAATAACACTCTTCCTGGGCGGTGTAAAGAACTATCCAAATTCGGTAATAGAAAATTGTTATTTAAAAACATTTCTATTCAAACTGGCCCTGGGCCTAGCGGACTTCATTTTTCTATCATTTGTGACACGTGATGTGCTGAATAGTCATTCTGACATCACTGTCAATGTATGTGTGCACGCGAAATGTTCTAAAGAGCTTCCTCAGAATTGGATATTTTGTGTTGCTTTACAGTATTTCAAGACGTCAGCAGTTGGTGTAAGCTGCATTTCTGAAGGCTAAGTATTTATTTCTTCTTCAGAAGACGAACTGTAAATCTGTTCACTGCTGGTAGATGGAGTCATCATTTGAGAACAGTCACTCCACAAGCTATTAAATCTTTGCTATTCATTACATTACATCGATATTAGAATAGTCGCCGCTTTTCTCTAATCCAAATTATTACATATCTACAATTTATTCTTTAGTTGTTAGTTTGACTAAGCTTTTTAGAAGTATTTTAAAGTCGTGAAAAGTTCCTACACATCTTCTATGAGAATCTGTGGTCTTTACCTGCTACCTTGCATGTTTGCTTCTAGTCGTCCATCTTCACTAAGGTCATCCTTGATATTAGATTCTTCATTCCCTTATGCTTTCTTGCTTCCTCAAAAATTCACATTTCTTTGATTTTACGTAGCTAATTTTTGATCGTGTCTTTCTTGCTTCCTCAAAAATTCACATTTCTTTGATTTTACGCAGCTAATTTTTGATCGTGTCTTTCTTGCTCTTAATTCGTCAATATTTTAAAAAAATATTTAGCGTTTTGGTGATATTTATTTATATGTTAAAACGTTTCATGTCATTAATGCGCACTTTGCGCCTTTCTGTTCACTTAAGCTCATTTTGTCTGTAGAAATGTGGTTTTACAGAAGAATGTTGAGAATACCATGGGCACCTAAGAAAAGTAATGAAAACATTTTGAAAGAGGCCAAAGCAAAAAGAGAGCTAATTTCCAATATAAAGAAGAAACAATCATCATTTGGTCTGAGAAGGGAACAGCTGGAATATATTGTGACAACTGGGATAATTGAGGGATGAAGAGATAGAGGAAAGCAAAGAGAAAAGATACCAGACAGCTTAAGAGAATTGCTTGGCAGAAAGTCAACAACAGAAATGATAAATAACTTTGGAGATCGAAGGTTGTGGAGAGACATGATCGCCTACGCCAGCAGGCAGGTACTTCATGATGATGATGCCCATTTCCCCCGCCAGTTGAAATCATATATTACAGGTATCTGCAATCTGTGACAATGGGAAGTTTTTCTTCGTCTAATTTGATTGTAACTTGCAAGTTCTGTTCGACATATATACATACTACCAAAGTCTATATAATATTGCTTCATAATGTTTCATCATCGCCCCCCTCTTTTCATTTACATTCTGCTGACAGCTACTATTGGACCAACTCATAAATGGCTTTTGTCGTCTTGACAGACGGTTGGGAGAAGATGGAGACAGAGGAGATCAACGGGCTTCACTAATACATGAAACAATAGAGGACCTACAAGAATATTAAATGAACTCAACAGCTCAGGCACAAAATACAACATGAAAATCAACATCAACAAAACAGAAGTCACGAATAGTCGCCAGAAATAAACAGAACATAAACATAACTATAGAAGGCAGGCAACTAAAACAAGTAGAGGAATTCAAATACCTAGGAAGTTTAGTGACAAACGATAATTCACAAACAGCAGAGATAGAATCAAGATGCAACAAAGCTTGTCAAATCATTGGACAGTTGAAATGTGTTAGACGAATGACATGAAACAGTCTGAGAGATAAGTTCAGAAATGAAGAACTGAGAAAAAAGCTAGGAATAGTCCCTGCCATAGAATATATAAGGAAACAACAGATAAAATGGTTTGGTCACGTGACAAGGCAGAAAGATGATCCTTCAGTAAACGTTGTGAGAACACCAGACCCAAGGGTCGACTACGAAAAAGATGGATCGATGAAATATTAGAAGCACTAGGAAACAACAGCAGCAGAGGCGAACAGAAGAGCAAAAGACCGCAAATTATATCTCCCCTCGACGCTGAAAGGCAGATGAGGAAGGGAAGAAGAAGACGAAGAAGACAGACGGTTGGTAGCACGCACTCGTGATTTCTCAGTAGACTGGTAATATTAGTGTATTGTGCTAGATGCTTTATTTACTGAGCAGCCTCACTCGTGACAGAATCTGCCAATATTGGATAGGCAGATCCAACCGCAGAATGAACAGATGCATTTGTAGTGCCTTGCACTCCTTTCTCCTGCGCCTTTTGTCTTCTGGCTTTGACATCAACGTTTCCCGAAAGAACCAACACCATCTACAGACAATAAGAGGAGAACTGTCGGAAATAATATATGCAGTAGTGGGTTATGAGATCAACACGACCCAAATATGACATCGATGCCCACTTTTGATGGTTTTGGTATTAGGGGAGATAATCTGAAAAAATGTGATGGCCGGTACTATGGGGACATAATTGTGAACAAGGTGTGCCTGTGGGGTGGTAAGGGGGACATAATTGTGAACAATGTGGTGCCTGTGGGGTGGTAAGGGGTACATAATTGTGAACAAGGTGGTGCCTGTGGGGTGGTAAGGGGGACATAATTGTGAAAAAGGTGGTGCCTGTGGGGTGGTAAGGGGGACATAATTGTGAACAAGGTGGTGCTTGTGGGGTGGTAAGAGGGGGCATAATTGTGAACAAGGTGGTGCTTGTGGGGTGGTAAGAGGGGGGCATAATTGTGAACAAGGTGGTGCTTGTGGGGTGGTAAGGGGGACATAGTCGTGGAAACGTTGCAAAGGCGGAGGAAATTAGTTTGGGGCGTGAGGGGGGATATAATAGATCATCATTGAGTGCCGTCTCCGCATCGAAGGTTGGCTACCATGGAGCGCCATTCCACTCTGCCTCTTGCTTCGATGATGCTGATTGTCATAGGCTGACTTGTCCATCTTTTGATGTTACTCGACCATGTTAGTCTTGGTCTGCCTATGCCTCTTTTATCTTGTATTTTCCCTTCCAAGATTACTTTTAGTAGGCTGCTGTGTCTTTCAATATAATAGATAAGAATAATAATACTGGTGACTCGTAGGTCACCGATTGATTTGTTAAATGTTGTATTTTAATGGGTGGTGATGAGTGTTTAGGGTGGCGAGGCCTTATGATTTGTGGTGGGGTGATAAAGAGTGACCGAAAAAAAGGATTTGAAGAATAGTGGCGACACATAGTTGACCGACTCATTAAAAAATTTTGTACTACATTCATGAGGTTTTCATAAATAACTAATGTTATTGAAATTATCTTTGGATCCTATGCTGTTGAATACTTTGTTCTAGGCAATAACATTTGTAATTATTTTTATTTGTATGTTGTATTCAATTATTATTTGTAGTGTTACAATATGAGTTAGACGTCTTTTATTTTTCCTTGAAAAACTCGAGTTTAATATATATTGTCTGTCAATGGACTTGTTTTTTTTTAATGAATTTGTGCAATCACTTCAGAAGTAAGATTTTTCAGTGAAGTAGCTCGACTGACTCGAACAGACTAAATTAAGAAGGAGACGATGAGAGAAAGAGTCGGCATAGAATCAGCTAAATGCGGAGACAATGTAAAATGATTTGTCAGTGAAAAGATAATATCTTGTCGTTGAACACAATACAGGTCGCGTAAAATATTCACACGGGAATAGGATATTTACAGACTAAGACATAGTGACAGCATCAACGAAACAGCATCAAATGGCAATGATTGATTGAACTGAAAAACGACAACTAGGGATTTTTACCTCCCTCTTTATTTGAATGAATGAGAGGAAGTGAAGAAGGGACAAACGAATTATGTTTCATTTCTCCAACACTAATAATATAGTTATCCCAATGTGTGTTGCCTTTACAGACCTCTTTTCTTTGGTTGTTTCATCGAATATTCATTCCTTCCAATTTCCTGCTACTTGTTCTTTCTCTAAAAAAAAACGCATCCAGTAATCTGAATAATAACTCCCTGGAAATATTTTTAATCTGTGGTTATGGCCCTTGCTGTTGTCTGGGTCAGCGGATTTTCTATCTTTAATTACATTTATAGCGTTCTTATATTTCTTTTGTTTGCATTGAATTGTTCAGCCAATCTATTTATTCCGATCTGCATATTTGGCGAATTCATCGAATTCTGTCTGTTTAAACGTTCTTTTCAAGCCTTTATTTGTTCTTTTGTGTTAATTATATTATTTCTGTTCTTGTTTTTTTTGGTGATGTCATTTGTTTATTAACCTTTTTTCTGCTTTTCGAGTCATCTATCTCTTTTCTCTTTTGATAGATTTTTACATTTCTAGGCCTGCTTTTGCAAATGCTATGAGAGCTTTGTTATTTGTCAGTGTCAAATATTTCTTTGTTTGTTAAAAAAAAGACTTCCCTTTCTTTACATTCTCATTTACTTTAGTTTGGCTTTTCTCCATTCCTTATGCTGACGTCCGTTATCGCCCAAGTACTTCACTTATTCTTTCTCCTTATACATTCCATATAAATCGCAGGTTTTTCTTTGTTTTTTTTTTTTTTATCATTCATTTCAAATCAAGTAAATAAAATTTATTTGACAAAGTAATAAAGGTTAATAAAGATATTTACATGGCTTCCCTCAGCTAATTCTCTACAGGGCTTCCCTCAGCTAATTCTCTACAGGAAATCCCTCAGCTAATTCTCTACAGGGCTTCTCTCAGCTAGTTCTCTACAGGGCTTCCCTCAGCTAATTCTCTACAGGGCTTCCCTCATCTAGTTCTCTACAGGGCTTCCCTCTGCTAATTCTCTACAGGGCTTCCCTCATCTAGTTCTCTACAGGGCTTCCCTCTGCTAATTCTCTACAGGGCTTCCCTCAGCTAATTCTCTACAGGGCTTCCCTCTGCTAGTTCTCTACAGGATTTCCCTCTGCTAGTTCTCAACAGGGATTCCCTCAGCTAGTTCTCTATCAGCGAAAGAAATTGGAATAATCTGGCTGCAGATCGCAGCACATGGAGAACAGCAATAAAAACGGCACAGCAGCATTCTAGCAGCGTTAATATCAAATTCAGAAGGCAAAAGGCGCAGGAGAAAGAAGACGAGGCCAAGCACCGCAAATGCATCGTGTTCTGTCTATCCAATATTGGCAGATTCAGCCACGAGAGAAACTGTTCAGTAAAACAGCATCCAGCATAAGACACTAATATTTTACCAAACTACTGACCTATATGATTGCTTGTTACCTACCAAATGCCTTATATATATATATATATATATATATAGGTTAATTTTTACTTTGTGTCATATATAATTAACAAATTATTTCACAAGGAAATCATAAATGTGATTTTGATGTGGTGATTGCTTCATATTAATTTCTTTTTTAAGAAAGGGCTGTGAAAATGGTTCGTGTAAAAGCACTAAGTGCCTTGCTGTTGTCAGAATAATTGTAAGATCTGAACTGTAAGATCAGAATTGTAAGATCTTAAACTTCATCTCGATGTGAAGAAATGCGACTGAATTTTTTAATGTCAAGATTTCTGATGAAAAAAACTAGAGCTTGTCCATACAAACTGGAAATACAATGTAGTTCTTGATACAAATGTACCTAATAATATTTCAATTTAGAATTGTCCATACTACAGCGAAGTGAAATGATAAATTCTTTATATCAATAGATTTAACCATGATGGGCACAGTTAAGTAAAGTCTGTACTCACATTTGCTTTCCTATGAACTTTAACATTTTGTTTCAGTGATGATGTTAATGGACTCTTGTATACAAATTGTCAATACAGATTTGTTCTGTTGTCACGTGATTTCCACAGAGCTCAAGAGGAGTTGCGGTCAGTTGTTAAAAACGTCACAAGTTCTTGTGTGAATGTCAAGATGTGAACACAAGAAGAATAAATACTTGATTTGACCAAATTCACAAACATTTTCGTGTTTTTTCTCATTGTAGCGAAGTGGATGGTCTAGAAGATTAAACTTTTCATTTATAAAACAAGTGGACGCCTGTTCAAGTCCTGGTAGAGTTGAGCTTTAGAAAATGAGATTAACTGAACTTGAACTCTGCGCAATGATTATACAGGTCATGCAGCCTTTATTCGCAGCCTTTCATTTACTACATTGGCCTCACTACCAGCAGATCATGAGCAATAAGAAAATGTCGTCAATTAATAAATGAGTATGTGTTCATTGCATTATAATATGACTGTGGAATATGGTGAGTATGTGTTCATTGCATTATTATATGACTGTGGAATATGGAAAACAACAAAAATGACATTCATGAAGATAGAGACCTTCTTTAATTGATGCTTACGCAGAATACAAGAATTGAAATGGCGAAGACGATGGCGCTGGATAGGACACACACTACGAAAGCCTACTGAGAGTATTACACAACAGACCCGTGTTTGGAATCCCCAAGGAAAAAGACAAAGAGGAAGACCAAAATATTATTGGAGAAGACAGATGGAAGCAGAGATGAAGATAATGGGGAAGACATGGAATGATCTTAAAGGAATGGCAAAAAAACAGAAGGGCTTAGAAAGTCTTCGTTAAAGACCTATGCTCCACAAGGAGCTGAAAGGTAGAAGAAGAAGATGTGCTTCTTGTTACAAGTTGCTAGTGTTTACTGATATTATTTTTTTTTATTTCAGTTTTCAATAGAAAACTATGATGTTCCATTCCTCATTTTCTCATTGCTCCTATGTAGTATAGAACAAACAGAATTAGTCTGTTTGAAAAGTGTTTTTGTCATGCTCAATGACTATACATAAAAGAAAACTACTAACTAAATAAAATATATAGTACGTATGACAGGGAACAGGCTGAGAAATACGATCACAAATGAAGATATGAGAAAAAATCTCGGTGTAATTTATACCATTAAGTACATCAAGAAAATATCAGACAAAATGGTTTAGTCACATGATAAGACAGACAAATAAAATCACAAGACAACAAGCGTTCAATAAACGTTGCGAAAACACCGGATGCAAGGGATGGCCGCAAATAAAATATGTATTACTGGAATATTAGAAACACTAGGAAACGTAACAGTGAAAGAAGCCAACAGTAGAGCAAAGGACAATAAATTATATCTTCCCTCAACAATGAAAGACAAAAGAGGAAGGAACGAAAAAGGTGACAATCAGTTTAGTTCATGGCGCTTGAACTGTGTAGGTCCTCACATTATTGGGTGTTTACAATCTGGATGGTATGTAACGTGCTCGTTTACACACATTCTAAAAATGGACCCCACTCCACCTACTAGTCTTATCAATCTAACAGGGGTCGAGAGGTAAAGCAATCTAGGACCCACAAACATGCTGAAATTGAATGTGTTTGGCCGGAATGTGCTGATAGCCCAGCAACCTCTAATGATAAATACAAAGTACTAGCGCCCATTTAAGGCCCTTGTAAATATATAGACGTTGAAAATACTAGATGTTGAGTGAATGCAAGAAAGAAAGAGAAGTAAGATTGCTAATATTATTTCATCATGTAAGCATTATTTGTGTGCGTGTTCGTACTATAGTATCTATGCCCTTTGATATTCAGTACACTTATCTTTTATCAGCCCTTAGGACATAATTCACTTTTACAAATTCATTTTTTTTTATATTTTACATCTCTTCAAAATTCTTCCACCAAAATCTCGGGATGTCAGTTTTATATATTTCGTCATTTCCTCTCCTAGGTGTAAGACTTGTTCTAGCGCTAACAATCGTGACACTTCTGCTTGTAATTCTGAAAGTTTGGTGTCTTCATTGACAAGTAAATGCTATAGGCGGGATAAGTTGGAGTAGATCCTCTGTATTCCATTACATTCTGTATCATCGTTTTTACTGTTATATTAGTATCATCATGGATGATTTTGCTGTCTGTCGTTAGCACTAAATTGCTTGCATTTACTCAAAATAATTAAAGGACAACCTAAGCGTACTACTTCCACACCTATACAAACTGCTAATTAAATGCTGGAGAAACGGAGAAATACCTCATGATATGAGAAATGCTAAGATTATAACGCTGTACAAGAATAAAGGAGACAGGGGCGACTGCAACAATTACAGAGGCATTTCTCTCCTTAGCACAACAGGCAAAGCTTTTGCTAGAGTCGTACTTAATCGCCTGCATAGACTTGCAGAACGGGTGCTTCCCGAGTCCCAATGCGGTTTCAGACCCGGGAGATCAACCATAGATATGATCTTCACTCTTAGACAACTGCAGGAAAAATGTCGGGAACAAAATATGCCGCTCTATATTGCCTTTGTGGATCTCACAAAGGTATTCGACACAGTAAACAGAGATGGTCTCTACAAGGTGTTGGAAGGCATAGGCTGCCCCCCTAAATTACTTAGGCTGATAATTTCCTTCCATGAAGACATGAATGGCAAAGTCCATTTTGATGGGAGTCCATCAGAGAATTTCAAAGTCAACAAAGGAGTGAAACAGGGATGTGTCCTCGCCCCCACCCTTTTTGGTATATTTTTTGCTGCCCTCCTAAATTACGCCTTCGAAACAGCTCAGGAGGTATTTACATTCGCACTAGACCAGATGGCTCACTGTTCAACCTAGCACGACTAAGAGCAAAAACCAAAACAAATGTTGCCCTACTTAAAGAATTTTTATTTGCTGACGATGCAGCCCTAGTCGCTCATAGTGAGGCCACCCTACAGTCGCTGATCAACAACCTGGATAAAGCATGCGACCTTTTTTCACTGTCAATTAATGTTCAGAAGACAGTAATACTAAATCAAGGTGACTTCAAACCTCTATCTATTACTCTAAAAGACTGCCCACTAGAATCAGTACAGAAATTTACATATCTTGGATCCACAGTTACGCAAACCATCTCTCTTGATGAAGAAATAAACTGTCGAATTGGTAAGGCAGCTACGACCTTCGGCAAACTCACAAAAAGGGCATGGAACAACACGAAACTAACTCGAAAGACTAAACTCCTAATATATCAAACATGTGTGCTTAGCACACTACTATATGGATCCGAAACCTGGACAACATACTCAAACCAGGAAAAAAGACTAAATGTCTTCCACATGCGATGTCTCCGCAAAATAATGCACATCAAATGGCAAGACAAAATAACCAACTTAACTGTCCTGCAACGTGCTAAGACCTTAACAATCATGTCGATGCTCAGAAGTCGAAGACTAAGATGGCTGGGGCATGTCCAACGGATGGAAGAAAAACGCATTCCTAGGCAAATACTATATGGTGAGCTAAAACACGGAAAAAGACAAATCGGCATACCTAAACTACGATATAGAGATATCTGCAAATCATCTCTGAAAGACTTATCCATCTGTGAAAACGACTGGCAACATCTGGCAAGTGATCGCACATCATGGAGAGCATGCATAAGGAACGGTATAACAACATTTGAGACTGTGCTAAGTCAGGACTTTGAAGAGAAGAGACTCATGAAAAAGGATGGTAAACCCTGTGGATCAGCGAGCCTGACCTGTTCATTATGTGACCGCGTGTGTTTGTCAAACATTGGTAGAATTAGCCACGAGAGAAGCTGTTCAGCAAAAACAATACCTCAAAAAAATACGCAATAGCCTCCACTAGACCGTCTGACAAGACGAAAAGGGCCATATATACTCAAAATAATAGGTTTCATTATTTATTTAATTATTTTTTTGCTCGTTCTATCTTTCCCTTTTCTATAGTGTTTTCCCATTTGTTGTACTTTCATTGAGTTACTACCTCTTCGTGATTAGGTTGGTAGTGCCTAATGTTTTGGATTTAGTGAAGTACGAGTCGACATGCTGGTGATAATTGTTCCCATAGTGAAGTAACACAAGAGTGAATATTTTACAGGTTTACATTACAAAGAAAACAAGAGGTCGGGTTCGATCCCAACCGACGGCTTCCAGTTCACCCAGCCTTAATGGGTACAGGATTTTTTTCTGGGAAAGTAAAACGACATGGGCTTAATATCGACCACATAACCCCAAAAGTCATGTGCCGAGGGTCTGGAAAAATGTATGGTTTTAACACCATATTCCCTATACGCCACTTGGCGTGACGGGGATCTTTACTTTTTTTTTTTTTACTTTACAAAAAAAAATACTTGCCACGTCATTAGCATTTGCATAACGAGGTGTTTAATTTCGTCTTTTACTCAAGATCATCGCCATGCTTATGGGCGACATGGTCAGCACGACGCAAAACAACCCCACGTTCCCAATGAAAATATCTTTTCCTTGTGTCCATTTGTATAGGATTTTGAGTAAAGAAAATCGATATTCCCACCACGTGGTGTCCATAAGAATGCACGTTATCGCTGAAACTTTCGTTTGTGTATTTATTTGTATTATAATTTATAAGTACATATATGTTTATATATGCTCATATATTACATATATAATGTGTGTGTGTATATATATATATGTATGTATATATACATATATATATATATATATATATATATATATATATATACATATTCATCAGAGAGACTGAGAAGAACATTGATCAAAGAGGCAAGAGCAGCAGGAACGGCTCCCTCAATGAGATAGAGTTGCTTGCACAGAACAGAAACAAATGGCGAGATTTGATAAAATATCTTTCGAAGGATTGAAAACTGCTAGAATAAAAATTTAGATAAGAGAAAGAGTATCTGGGTCTATGCCTTAAGGCAACGGCTCGAAAGGTCAACATATTTATATTCTTCTTCTTACCCTGCCTCAATTTGCGGTTATGCGATTTCGTGAGCTGAAGTTTTAATTCCACAAGTGTAGTGGAGTAGGCTCGCACAACTACATGACCTCTCTATTATTTTATATCAGTTGTGATCTTCCTCGAGCTCTGAAGCCAGACCATCTGATGCTTTACGCGCTTAATGAGGCTTGGTTGAGCTCAATTCTCATGAGGTAGCAATACACTCATTTTCTGTGTTTCCGACTGTTTGATGTGGAATCTTTCTGCAATATTTGTTTCCAATGCTATCATTTCCATGCTGTTATTTTAATTGAAATTAACTGTTGATCTCAAACAATTCACTTTACGTGTTGTGACATGTTTTACCTGTGCCTTAGATGTGTCGGGAGCCGCGATAGCTCAGTGGTTAGTGAACTGGACTACAAAGGACAAGAGGTAGGGTTCGATCCCAACCGACGGCTTCCGGGTTCACCCAGCCTTTAATGAGTACCGGATTTTTTTCTGGGAAAGTGAAGCGACACGGGCGTAATATCGACCACATAACCCAAAAATTATGTGCCGAAGGTCTGTAAAATTTATGGTCACTAACACCATATTCCGTATACGCCACTTGGCGTGACGGGGGTACTTTACTCTTTTTTTTTTAGATGTGGCCTTTGCTTGCGACTGGCAACCAGGAGATGGAAAAAAAATGTTTTTTTTTTTTGTTTTGTTCTTTTAATTTGTTGATACTTGTATCATAGGCATAGCATGTGTGAATGAGTGAATGAAAGTGTGGATGTGTGGGTTTGGACGGGCTGGCGTGTGAAACACTACCCGCATTAGCCCTGGAGTTGAACAAAATGTTATAGAACATAAACAATAAAAAAGAAACCGTGATTGTTATGTTTATTTATGATATCATTGTCAAGTATGACCTGTTGGAGTTATTGATTCTCTGGTGTGAGGGAGGGTAGGACTTAAGTATCACCCAGAGCTGTGTTGTATTTATACTTCCTATACGAACTTTTACAGTACATCACGATTTTCATGATATATCTTCATGTAGGAAATTTTACAGCACATCACGATCTTCATGATATATCTTCATCTAGGAACTTTTACAGCACATCACGATCTTCATATAGGAACTTTTACAATACATTACGATCTTAATGTTATATCTTCATGTAAGAACTTTTACAGCACATCACGATCTTCATGTAAGAACTTTTACAGCACATCACGATCTTCATGATATATCTTCATATAAGAACTTTTACAGTGCATCACGATCTTCATGATATATCTTCATGTAGAAACTTTTACAGTACATCACGATCTTCATGATATATCGTCATATTGAAACTTATACAGTACATCACGATCTTCATAATATATCGTCATGTAGGAACTTTTGCAGTACATCACGATCTTCATGTAGGAACTTTTACAGCACATCACGATTTTCATGATATATCTTCATGTAGGAACTTTTACAGTACATCACGATCTTCATAATATATCTTCCTATAGGAACTTTTACAGTACATCACGATCTTCATGTTATTTTTTCCTATATTAACTTTTACTGTACATCACGATCTTCATGACATACCTTCATGTATTAACTTTTACAGTAGATCACGATCTTCATGATATATCTTCATGTAGGAACTTTTACAGTACATCACGATCTTCATGATATATCTTCATGTAGAACTTTTACAGTACATCACGATTTTCATGATACATCGTCATGTAGAAACCTTTACTGTACATCACGATCTTCATGAAATATCGTCATGTAGAAACTTTTACTATACATCACGATCTTCATGATATATCTTCATGTTGGAATTTTTACAGTACATCACAATCTTCATGATATTTCTTCATCTAGGAACTTTTACAGCACATCACGATCTTCATGATATATCTTCATGTAAAATCTTTTACAGTACATCACGATCTTCATGATATATCGTCATATTGAAACTTTTACAGTACATCACGATCTTCATGATATATCGTCATGTAGAAACTTTTACAGTACATCACGATCTTCATGATATATCGTCATATAGAAACTTTTACAATACATCACGATCTTCATGATATATTGACATATAGAAACTTTTACAATACATCACGGTCTTCATGATATATCTTCATGCAGAAACTTGTACAGTACATCACGATCTTCATGATATATCGTCATATAGAAACGTTTACAGTGCATCACGATCTTCATGATATATCTTTATGTAGAATCTTTTACAGTACACCACGATCTTCATGATATATCGTCATGTAGGAACTTTTACAGTACATCACGATCTTCATGATATATCGTCATGTTGGAACTTTTACAGTACGTCACGATCTTCATGTAGGAACTTCTACAGTACATCACGATCTTCATAATATATCTTCCTAAAGGAACTTTTACAGTACATCACGATCTTCATGATATATTTTCCTATATTAACTTTTAATGTACATCACGATCTTCATGATATATCTTCATGTATTAACTTTTACAGTAGATCACGATCTTCATGATATATCTTCATGTAGGAACTTTTACAGTACATCACGATCTTCATGATATATCTTCATGTAGGAACTTTTACAGTACATCACGATTTTCATGATACATCGTCATGTAGAAATTTTTTCAGTACATCACGATCTGCATGAAATATCGTCATGTAGAAACTTTTACTGTACATCATGATCTTCATGATTTATCTTCATGTAGGAATTATTACAGTACATCACGATCTTCATGAAATATCTTCATCTAGGAACTTTTACAGTACATCACGATCTTCATGAAATATCGTCATGTAGAAACTTTTACTGTACATCATGATCTTCATGATTTATCTTCATGTAGGAATTATTACAGTACATCACGATCTTCATGATATATCTTCCTATAGGAATTTTTTCAGTGCATCACAATCTTCATGATATTTCTTCATCTATGAACTTTTACAGCACATCACGATCTTCATGATATATCTTCATCTAGGAACTTTTACATTACATCACGATCTTCATGAAATATCTTCATCTAGGAACTTTTACAGTACATCACGATCTTCATGAAATATCTTCATCTAGGAACTTTTACAGCACATCACGATCTTCATGATATATCTTGATCTAGGAACTTTTACATACATCACGATCTTCATAATATATCTTCATCTAGGAACTTTTACAGTACATCACGATCTTCATGATACATCTTCATGTAGGAACTTTACAGTACATCACGATCTTCATGATATATCTTCATGTAAAATCTTTTACAGCACATCACGATCTTCATGATATATCTTCCTGTAGGAACGTTTACAGTACATCACGATCTTCATGATATATCTTCATGTAGGAACTTTCACAGCACATCACGATCTTCATGTAGGAACGTTTACAGTACATCACGATCTTCATGATATATCTTCCTGTAGGAACGTCTACAGTACATCACAATTTTCATGATATATCTTCCTGAAGGAACGTCTACAGTACATCACGATTTTCATGATATATCTTCCTATCCACTCAGACATTTGTTTTGAAGGGAGAAATAAAATAGAGCCACTGTCACCTGCCACTTATGCAGTAAAAGTCTACTAAATAGGTTGAGGAAAAGGTCTTTGACGGAGTTCGTGCATGTGAGCTGAAACCATCTTAAGTGCTTTCGTTAGTGTATGGCGTCTGTTACATGCTGGGGAACGTGCTGAGGAGGTGATCAGAGTATTACGTCCGTCCGTTGTGCAATGAAAATCATCTGTCGACTGAACTAAACAAAATACAGTTTTATTTATTCTATAATCAACCAGAAGTTTATATGTGTGTGTGCGTGCGTGCGTGTGTGTGTGTGTGTGTTGCAAGCAATCATGATAAGTCAACACTTTGAGAAAATATTAGTGTCTTACGCTGGATGCTGTTTTTGCTGAACAGCTTCTCTAGTGGCTGAACCTGTTAATATTGGATAGATAGACTCGACCATAAAATAAGCAAGATAATCTCTTTTCTTCTGCATCTTTTGTCTTCTGAATTTGATATGAACGCTGTCTTGAATGCTTATGTGCCGTGTTTTTATTTTTATTTTTGCTCTTCAGGTGCAAGATCCTTGCAGTTTCTTTCACTGATAGAGAATGCAATTAAGGAAGCCCTGTAAACATCCATATATGACGTCACTGGTCTGCCTTTTGCTCTCTTCCCGTCCTTAAGTTCATCATCATCATCATCATCATCATCATCATCATAGAGTGCCGTCTCCGCAACGAAGGTTGGCTACCATGGAGCGCCATTTGCTCTGTCTCTTGCTTTGATGGTGCAGGTTGTCACAAGCTGATTTGTCCATCTTTTGATGTTAATCGTCCATGTTAGTCTTGGTCTGCCTCTTTTACCTTGTATTTTCCCCACCAGGATTACTTTTACTAGGCTGTTGTGTCTTTTAACATGGCCCAAAAATCGTAATAAGTTCGCCATTCAATATTTGTTTGGGAATACGATTGTTTGTAATTCTTCTTACATTAATATATATCCCTCTACTCATTCTCCAATTCTTTTATCTCACCATCTGTTATTCACCCTGTGCTCATCTACTTCCATGTCCACTCACCTGTAGTTTTATCCATCGACATCAACCCACTCTACCCATCTAGCTACCTCTCTTGTTTGCATTCTCCATCCCACCATTAACATAACAGCCAGCAATCCTACACGTTTAAATTATACCTTAACTACGCCCGCCCACACCCTCCCAACACATGTCCCCAACATGACAAAATCGATAACCACAGCCCTCGCCAGGACATACCTCGCAATCACAACATGAACTAACATAACAATGCGGTTAGTTTGATTATTTTGCAGTGATACTCTACACCATTTTGCTATGTTCCCGAGCACACGTGACACTCCTCGGGACGTCAACACAAAGTGCTTGTCATTATTGACAGTGGCTGTCATACTCTTATGTGTTTTTCGTATGCGCAGCGCGTACAAGAAAATAAGCAGTTTCCGTTAAGCTTTAAGCAACTTCCGGTAGCCATATTATCTTGAGACCGGAAAAGTTGACAACTTTAATGAACTGAATATTTGTTTCCCCTTTTCTGAACAAAAGTTAAAAGTAACTTACGGTCAGCTGTTGTTGTTGTCTTCGTTGATATTTGTTCATCACAACTCGTTACTTCAATGTCAGTGAGAAATTTTTGTTAAAATTCTCAAAAAAAAAGTGCAAAACTTCGTGAGTGATATACAACTAGTTTTACTACATGCTCCTGCATATTAAAACTGATATATTATGGCAGTTTGTGACACCATACACATAAATGTGAATTTTGTAGCTTCATTAATTGTTCTGCTGTCGAGTTTTTTGTGACTAATGATTATACTCCATAATGGATTAACAAAATAGCAGTCGTCTTGAGTTTGTTGAGCCGCGATAGCTCAGTGGTTAGTAAACTGGACTACAAAGGACAAGAGGTAGGGGTCGATTCAAACCGACGGCTTCCGGGTTCACCCAGCCTTAAATGGGTACCGGATATTTTTATGGGAAAGTGAAGCGGCACGGGCGTAATACCGACCACATTACCCCAAAAATCATGTGCTGAAGGTCTGTAAAATTTATGGCCACTAACACCATATTCCCTATACGCCACTTGGCGTGACGGGGGTACTTTACTTCTACTTTTATACATACATACATATATACATACATACATATATTCATAAACATACATACATACACACATACATACACACATACATACACACATACATACACACACACATACACACATACATACACACATCCACAGATCCACACATATACACACACATATACACACATATACATACATGCACACATATACAAATACGCACAAAGACACACACAAAGAGACAGTCACACAGACACATACATATATACATACATACATACATACACACGCACCCACACATACAGACACATACATACATGCACACACACACACACACACAGAGGAAAAAACGTTTAGATATTCACAGTAAAAAAAAAAATAAGTATCCCCGTCACTCCAAGTGGCGTTTAGGGAAAATGGCATTAGTGACTATCAATTTTGCAAACCTTCGGCACATGATTTTTATGGGAATGTGGTCGGTATTAGGCCCGTGCCGCTTCACTTTCCCAGAAAAAAAATCATGTACCCTATTTAAGGCTGGATGAACCCGGAAGCCGTCGGTTGGGATCGAACTCTACCTCTTATCCTTTATAGTCAAGTTCACTAACCACTGAGCTGTCGCGGCTCCCAAATATTCACAGTGACAAGACACAAATAGAACATCCACACATACACAATGACTGGACATAAAGATACTTACATTTGCACAGTGACAGGACACGCAGACCAAATTTACATCTTACTAGGTACGAAATATCTAAACAGTTACTAGACATGATGGCAACATGTATATTCTGTTCAGGGGAATTGGTTGGTCTCGAGGCAACACTCTCGGCCTCGAAATAGAAAGGTTATGAGTTCAAATCCCGGCTGCACAAGTCGAGATTTTTATTTGTGATTTTTCTCTGCGACAACCACCTTTGGTCTCAGCAACGAGGCCTGGCTTGAATCGTCAATCGACGGAAAAAATATGAGTACCTCCGAAGACAAAGTAATGTGCATGTGCGGCGGGGGACCCCTGTTTACATGGCTGCCAGGGAAAAACGAATTATCACATAAATTTCAGTTCTTAGCTTCTTAGGGACTTCGTCAGAAGTGAAAGTTGCCGAACGCAAATATATATATATATATATATATATATATATATATATATATATATATATATAGGACTCAGCCTTAATAGCAAAAGGACAGAGGTAATGGTAACAACAAAGAAAAAGACATCACCTTGGTGCAAAATAATTACAAGTGGAACAATATTAAAACATGTAAATGAATTTAAATATTTGGGAACTTTGTTAGCCTCAGACGGAAGATGTACAAAAGAGGTGAGATGCAGAATGGCCCAGGCAAAATCAGCTTTCCAAAAAAAATGAGGAAGATTCTATACTATCCATTTTTGACAAAAGAAAAAAAAAGTTCTTAAATGTTATGTATAGCGAGTTTTAACATATGGGTGTGAATCATGGACAATAGGACAACAGACAAGAAAATCACTGGAGTTTGTAAAAATGTAGTCTTACAGAAGAATGCTGAGAATACCATGGACAGCTAAGAAGAGCAATGAAAATGTTCTGAAAGAGCTCAAAGCAAAAAGAGAGCTAATTTCGAATATTAGGAAGAAACAATCATCATTTTTTGGCCATGTAATGAGAAGAGAACAACTGGAATATATTGTAACAACTGGAAATATTGAGGGACGAAGAGATAGAGGGAAGCAAAGATAAAAAAAATATCAGATTGCTTAAGAGAATGGCTTGGCAGAAGATCAACAACAGAAGTGATAAATAACTGTCGAGATCGAAATTTGTGGAGAGACATGAACATCTACGCCAGCAGGCCCGGTACTTGATGATGATATATGTATATATATATATATATTATGTACGATGACTAAATGCAATCACAAAGATTAGTTTGATCTCTTCTTCTGCGTACACCTGTTTTGGATGACAATCTTACTAAGTTCGAAGAAAGCATCAATCAGCTCAAGTCGGGTGAAATCGCGTGTCCAGGTATAAAGATAAGCCCACATATAACATATATGACATATTAAATACTATGTAGAGCTGTGAGTAGAGTGTCCAAATATGGTACTAGCGATGGCCACAAGTACTTTCTCTGTTCGCCGTTTGTCGGCCATGATTATAGCAATTGTTCAGCAGTCATTTTACCTGTCTTCTTCTACCTTTCAGCTCCCTGTAGAGCATAGATCTTCAACAAACACTTTCCAAACCGTTCTGTTTCTTGCCGTTCTTTTAAGATCATTCCTTGTCTTCCCCATCATCTTTATCTCTGCTTCCATCTGTCTTCTCCAGGAATATTTTTGTCTTCCTCTTTGTCTTTTCCTTATTTTACCTGCGTCACGGTCAATATTCATGACTCGGTTATATTTTTAGGGTGTTGGAAAGATATATCATTCTGTTATGGTCTCACTACAAAAGGTTGGCTACCATGGAGCGCCATTGCACTCTGTCTCTTGCTTTGATGGTGCAGATTGTCATAGGCTGACTTGTCCATCTTTTTATGTTACTCGTCAGTTTTAATCTTGCTATGCCTCTCCCTCTTTCACCTTCTATTTTATCTTCTAAGATTACATTAGTAGGCTGCTGTGTCTTTCAACATGCCCCAAAAATCTCATTTGTCGTGTTTGAATTATGTTTAGTAGTTATCTGTTCTTTTTTCAGTTGTTTTTTATTTCATAGTTTGTTTTCTTTTCTTTCCATAAAATTCTTATTATTATTGTATAAATCCTCATTTCAAAGTCTTCAATTTTCTGTTCTGTTTTCTTGTCTAATGTTCATGTCTCTGCACCATACAGGAATGTTAAGAAGATATAACATTTTGCTATTCTTAGTTTTAACCCTTGTGTTATTTGTTTCGACGTTGCCATTATATTTAGCCCTTAGAATACTCATCTCCTGTAGGATTTTGCTTATTTAATGTATGTAAAAAAATGCTTGTAGTTACCGGGACAGACAATTCTAAGTGTTGCCGACCATGAAACTCATACGTTCAGTTAATTCACACCACTTTCAAAGTATAGATTAAACGTGTGGAAGAAAACTGTGTTTTTACATGAATCGATCTGCACCATGTCATCAATGGTGTATTTTTTCGTGCTATCATGGGCGTGTTTTGCTGAGGCGTTTTGATGTGATTCGCCCTAATCAAATTAAAGTAATTTACTGTTAGAATAGTATGTTTAGTGCACTATTTTTGCAATTTTCCTGAAATTATATAATAAAACACAATTTGTGCAAAATCCAGGCTGTATTTGAACTTAAATGTTATCTGGTCTCCAAGATGGCGGATCTAGTCCACGTCCTCTCGATCGCTGCAGAAAGTGCATCCAGGGTCTGTTTAATTTCGGTTCTCCGTTGCACTTGTCTGCTTTAAAGTCAAAATGATGATATACTTAATACATCTGTGTCCCTAAAGCGAGGTCGTGGGTCGACAACAGTCCGTTTTTGACAAATCAAGTGTTGTAAATGCGACCTTCCACCGTCTAGACTTGATCTGCGCTTTACGTCACATTGGTGCGGTTTATGACCGTTGTTAGAAATCCTCGACGCAAGTTATTTCCATGTTACTCATTAATGTAAACTACCTCGTCAGCCGCAGTTTTGTCTCTTTGGGGAATTTGCTTCGTGTTTTGTTCGTCGTAGGCTGCTTACACTAGAGTAATCAGAAATCTAAAGAGAGCGAGATTGTGTCTTCGACATTGTTGTGTGCTACGTCATCATAATGGCTCCCTAGACCGGCCGTGCGCTAAACTTATGGTCTGCTGTTTGATGTGCGACGGAGATAATTTGACGACTAACTGTGTGTCTATATGTTCGGAACTGGAGTCAACAACGATGGCCTAACATCATCAAGTGCTACGACGATCATCATTTTCTATAGGACGTGACTTACCGGTATATGGGGATGGGCGGCGGGAACAATTGAAGGCTTTGCATGAAAAGTGTTCCTTGTTGCAGTTTCCTCATATTCCAAGTTCAACTGGCGCAGAACACAGTGCAACGTTTTAACAGGTATTCAAGCGGAGTGGATCTAACAGGCTTAAACATACATCTGTCTTTGTGTGAGAGTCAGGAGTCCTACTCTGACTGAGTCCTGATCGCAGAGAGAGAGAGAGAGAGAGAGAGAGAGAGAGAGAGAGAGAAGTTATCAAGTCATAAGGTCAATAAAAATCTAAGATTTCATCCAAAAATTCACTGCAATTCATGTAATAGTTTGATGAAAAAATTGAAGGACATCGTGTTCACGAATTTAATAAGGAATTATAATAAAATAGAACAACTGGAATATATTGTAACAACTGGAAAAATTGAGGGTCGAAGAGATAGAGGTAAGCAAAGAGAAAAAATAACAGACAGCTTAAGAGAATGGCTTGGTAGAGGGTCAACAACAGAAATGATAAATAGCTGCCGAGATCGAAATTTGTGGAAAGACATGATCACCTACGTCAGTAGGCACGGTACTTGATGATGATGATAATGATGATAATAAAATAGTGCTCTGAATAAACCAAATAGTGCACCATTTTTACCAAACAATGCACATTTATTTTTTAAAAAAACATTGACAGCTACGTAACCAATAAAACAAGAAAACACAAGGACAATCAAGAAAAACACACCCCATCACCGTACCTTTATGACCACCTAACCTACTGTCCTTAAAAAAAAATAATTAAAAAAACACAACAATCCTTTCCTCTTTGTTATCCAACACATTCTTAAACTAATAAATAAGACACTAGTGAGACTGCGTCGACCGTGAAACATAATTCCCGAGAGTGTGTGAGATATTGTATTTGTTCTTTCATTGACAGTTATAAAGAATAAGTCACCACGTGCAGTGACTTGTGAGACTTCCTTCAGCCCAGCCACCAGCACTGTTGTGGAGATTACAAAAATGTACTTTACTCGTGATGTCTTGTTTATTAAAAATTGCAGTAAACAAGTCTTTTAATCTGTGATTTGAATCATTTAACTTAAAGTACACGGCCCGCATTTTCAGATTAAATTCAAGGAAAATGTCTCTTTAAAAAAAAAAAACCTTCGAAGACATTATATTAGCGTTGACTCGAAACATATAATCATAAATTGATCCTGCTTCGGACAATATATTGTTGTTTTTTTTTTTTTCTGTTGTCGACTATTTGTGATTTTTTTTCTCTAGTACTGTAAACATAGGGAGCCGCGATAGCTCAATAGTTAGTGAAATGGACTACAAAGGACAAGAGGTAGGGTTCGATCCCAACCGACGGCTTCCATTTCACCCAGCCTTTAATGGGTACCGGATTTTTTTCTGGGAAAGTAAAGCCGCACGGGCGTAATACCGACCACATTACCCCAAAAATCATGTGCTGAAGGTCTGTAAAATTTATGGTCACCAAACTTGGCGTGACGGGGGTACTTTACGTTACTCACTGTAAACAGAGTTCCTCCTCTGAAATGATTCGTTGACTATAAAATTTGGTTTCTTCTTGACTGTCCTTGTGTTTTGTTATTTTAATGATTACGTAGCTGTCAATGCTTTCTTTTTTAAAATGAATATGCACTGTTTGGTAAATATTGAGCACTATTTGGTTTATTCTTGACTGTCCCTGTGTTTTGTTATTTTAATGGTTACGTAGCTGTCAATGATTTAAAAAAAAAATTAATATGCACTGTTTGGTAAATATTGAGCACTATTTGGTTTCTACTTGACTGTCCTTGTGTTTTGTTATTTTAATGATTACGTAGCTGTCAATGCTTTTTTTTTAAAATGAATATGCACTGTTTGATAAATATTGAGCACTATTTGGTTCCTACTTGACTGTCCTTGTGTTTTGTTATTTTAATGGTTACGTAGCTGTCAATGATTTTAAAAAAAATTAATATGCACTGTTTGGTAAATATTGAGCACTGTTTGGTTTATTCAGAAAACTATTTTATTATAGTTCCTTCTTAAATTCGTGAACAATATGATCTTCCATTTTCTCCTCATATCTGTTGGGTGGTTTGCAGTGAATTTTTGCATGAAGTTTTAGATTTTCATTGACCTTATGATTTGTATTACATTTATACAATCATCATCATCAAGTATCATGCCTGCTGACATAGGTGATCATGTCTCTCAACTCTCAATCTCGACAGTTATTTATCATTTATGTTGTTAACCTGCCAAGTCATTCTGTTAAGCTGTCTGGTATATTTTCTTTTTGCTTCTCTCTGTCCTTTCGACCTTCAATTTTCCTAATTGTCACTATATTTTCCAGTTGTTTCCATCTTATTACATTGCCAAAAAAATGATGATTGTTTCTTAATAATATTGGAAATTAACTCTCTTTTGGCTTTGGCCTCTTTCAGAATGTTTCCATTACCTTTCTTAGCTGGCCATGGTATTCTCAACATTCTTCTGTAAAACTATAATTCTACATCCTTTGGCGATTTTCTTGAATGTTATCCTACTGTGTATGATTGACACAATAATATATGATCTGCCGTCCAGCCGACAGTTGACCAGAAACGTTTGCATGAAGTCGCCTGCAGCACAGACCCGGAACAATGAGAATATTTCTCGACTTTACCATGTGATAACCTTTGGCCCCATGTTTACCTGGAGAATAGATGCATCATTGGAGCTTTCGCAAACCTCGCCAGCTGTTCATGGCATTCCGACTTGTATTTTTATGTGGGCTGCGAATGCTTTTCGAAACTAAGCGACTGCCAAACGTTTGTCAAACTTCGAATAATTTCAAAGAAGTGGTATGTTTATAACACTCGGAAAAAAAACAATAGTCGGTCCCAAGCAGGAATCTAACACGCAAACCTCGGTACAGAGCATTGCAACGAGAACCAAAGGCTAGAGTACACGGCCAACTCAGCTACCTAAAAAAGTAGCTATCATTGGCAATGTCCTTCCCGCATTTGTACTCATGACCATAGCATAGGGTTACGAACACAATTCTGGAATAAATTGCAAGTCTATATATAACCGAATCAATCCAGGGTAATATGTATGTTCACAACAATCGGAAAAAAGACAAATGTTTTGTCAAACAAACGCAGTTCAGATTCCCAGTACGGTCAAGATTTCGCTTCTTCTTCTCTCCCTCCTCATTTGCCTGTCAGTGTCGAGGGAGCGATATTTTGCTCTTATGTTGACTTCTTCTGCTGTTATGTTTCCTAGTGTTTCCAATATTTCATCAATCTATTTTTTACATTTACGCTCGACCGTAGGGTCCTGTGTTTTCGCAACATTAATTAAATAAGGTTCGTTGCGTTGTGTTTTATTAACCATTTTATTTGCTGTGTCTTTATGTATTCTATGGCGGCAATTATTCCTAGTCTCAGGCTATTTCTTACCAATCGGCTATCCCATTTCATCTCGGTCAGTGATTATGTTTCTTATTGTTCTTATGCCTAATTGTCCCTAATTTCCAATATTAGGAAGGAACAATCATCATTTTTGGGCCATGTAATGAGAAGGGAACATCTGGAATATATTGTAACAACTGGAAACATTGAGGGACGAAGAGATAGAGAAAATCAAAGAGAAAAAATACCAGACAGCTTAAGAGAATGACTTGGCAGAAGGTCAACAACATAAATGATAAATAACGGTCGAGATCGAAAATTGTGGAGAGACATGATCACCTACGCCGATGATGATGATGATGATGTCCTTAAGCATAGACTCCATGTCTGTCATTTGTAACCCAATAAATTTGTATTGTAAAGTGTCCGCTTTGACTCCAGTGTTATTTCATTGTTGGTCAGCAGTGGTTACATTTGTCCCATGATTTGACAAGCTTTGTTGCATCTTGAGTATGTTTCTGCTATATAGTTGCGAATTGTCATTTGTCACTAGATTACCTCGGTATTTTTTTATTATTGTGAAGATAAAATACAAATCATGAAATGTAAACTGCATTAGACACTAAATTAAACCCACTACCTACACTTCCAGTTCAAATAAAGAGAATACCCAACAAATTAAAGTAAAGTAAAGTAAAGTAAAGTAAAGCACGAGACTTGATTCAAGGTCTTCCATCCTTGTATAACTTTTAGCCAGATTTTTGTAACATGGCTCATTAGACTTATTGTTCTAAAATCACTGCATTCAACTGCACCCATTTTTTGGGGGGCAATGCAATGAAATTTGATGTTTTTAGTTCATTTGGTATGTATCCTGTATGGTATATGTCGTTGCATATGTCTGTAATCACTTCAATGCCAAAATCTACTAGTGCCTGTATCATCTCTATCTGTATGCTGTCAGGTCCTGCTGCTTTTCCCTTTTCCATTGTTTTTATAGCTTTTCCCACCTCAGATTTTAAGATTTTATAGCCTGATGTACATTTAATAACTGGTTTCTTGTCCCTTTGATCATGAAATAGTTCTGTTATATATTACTGCAATATATCTATTATATTTTTATTGTCTGTTAGCATTTTTCTTTTTTTTTTTTGTCTGCAATGCATCCATCTGTGGCTTTTTTATTTGTATTAGTCATTCTCTTTATTTTTGTGTGCATTCCTCTTAAGTCTTGTTTGCTTTCCAAAGTTTCTATTTCTATACATTTTAAGCTGAGCCAGTCTTCTTTTGCCTGTTTGCACATTTTGCGTATTTCATTATCTATTTTATTGTATTGTGCAGTGTTCTTCGCTTGTCTCCTTTCTTCCATTTTTTCTAAGATGGTGTTAGTTATCCATTTTTGTTTTTTGTTCTTTTCTCTTTTGGGTAAGGTGTCGCAGGTTTCTTGTATGCTTTTCTTTATGCATTGCCATTTGGTTGTTACTTTTTCATCAGGATTTTCTCTTCTGTATTGTTCAATTCCTTCTTCTATCAGCTTCTGGTATGTGTTCTTTACTTGTATTGTATAGGTATCGTTAATATCTTTTTGATTTAAAGCTGTTATATCTAGTGGATTTGTTGATGAATTAGACTTTTGCTTGTTTCTCTTTAGTTTGATTTTCATTTTAATCGTTACAGAATTGTGATCTGAATTAATTTCTGCTCCTGGATAGGTTTTGGCTTTCTTTACGCTGTTACGGAATCTTTCTTTTATCATTATATAATCTATTTGATTCCTCTTCTTATCTTCAGGGCTTTTCCATGTGTATAGTTTCCTTTTCTCTTTTCTTGGTGTTACATATTATCAGCCTGTTTTCTTCACAGAATTGTATTAATCTTTCTCCTCTGTCATTTCTTTTTCCTAAACCATGATTTCCTATAATGGTCTTATATATCTACCTTTTCCTACTTTAGCGTTCATGTCACCCATTACAATCAAGATGTCTGAAGATTTCACTTGCTTCATAAATTTTTTTAGGTCTTCATAGTATGCCTCTATTTGTTCATCTGTGTAGTCTTGAGTAGGTGCATATGTCTGTATTATTGCTATGTCGTATGGTTTTGCTTTCAACTTGAGTAGTATAATCCTATCACTGTATGTCCAGTGGGTGCTTATATATTTTTGTAGTTCTCTTTTTATCAGTATTCCTACCCCCCTTTGATGTTCTGTTGTGTTTCCTGAGTATATAAATGTATATTTTTCGTCCTCTGTGTACCCACATTCTATCCATCTTATCTCTGATATGCCTAAACTATCAATATTTATTCGTTCTGCTTTTTGGATCAGATTTTCCAATTTCCCTTCTTGATATAGAGTCCTAACAATCCAAGTACTTATTTTAAGATCTTTCCTCCGACATAAGTTCGAATTTCTCTCCATGGCTTCCTCTGGACTAGTAAGTAATGAGGTTTCAATCTCTTTCACGATGGTCAGCCATATTCGTCTTTCGTGTTCTGAATATGCCTCATGTGTACCACACACTTTGCTGTATTCGCTTTCTGGTCTTAGCACGCGAGTTTTCACCCATATGTGCTCGGCCGTCTATCCAGAAGTGTTCGGAGACTTCTAGATGGTGTCACTTAAGCATCGAAACTCACGATGCAAGGCGGCATTCGTCACCTTCTCAGAGTGTTATCCTGGTACTCGTTTCTGCAAGTGGCCGGGTGACCGCGAAAATAAACGTTTTCTAACAACGAGTACAACACACACTGCTTCCAGCGAGAATCGAACACGAGTTGTCCGAACGTCGGTAGCCCAGTCGGGTGGTTTTCCCAACTAGGCTACCGAGACCCTCGAATAACCAACATATTCTAGAAAATGGGATGCATGTCGCAATATGCCTTGTAGCGTCGAGGGAAAAGTAAGTGTTCGAATCAGTACTCTGTAGTGTACCGCCCATATGGTGCGCATCATCTGCTATTTCGTACATAACTCATCATTTAGTATTTATAAAATAAAAGGCGTGGGGAATAATGGGTCTCCTCCGCGCATTAAGATATACGGAGGAAATGGTGTTAGTGCCCATATTTTTATATGACCAACGACACATTATAGTAATATGGCCGCCATCACGCCAGTCCGACATAATTTCTCTTAAGAATGCAGTGCCCGTTTACGGCTGAGTGAACCTAGGAGGTAAACTAACTGACAGTATTATAAATTTAGTCCTTTTTGGGATCCACATCAGAAGAGACAAAGAGGAAGGCCAAATTATACTTGGAGAAGACAGGTAGAAGCAGAGATGGAGAGGATGAGGAAAGCATGGAACGATCTTCAAAGAAGGGCAAGAAAGAGAACGGCTGGGAAAGTGTTTGTTTGAAGGTCAATGCTCCACAGGGAGTTGAAAGATAGAATAGAACCTAGGATCCTTCGAAGTAGCCCATTTAACTAACCATTGAGGTACTATGAAAACGAATTAAAATCCATAATTGCTCAACCGCTTTGCCAGTGGAATCATCCGAATTATTATCTCATCTCCCAAACAAAGAAAGGTAGCTGTAGTCCCCATCATTACAGTCTCGGCACACGTCAAAAGACATAAGGCGAAACCGCACAGAAAATGAACACAGCTGTCATACGTTATCATCACTCATCATAAACAATCGGAATATCGAAACACGATCAAAATGGATAAAACACACAGCTCAGTGTGCACAGAGCACTTAACTCAGTATATACTGCAACAAGGCGGACATGGAAAATGAGGAAACTGCAAAAAAGAACGCTTTTCAGACATAGCATTTAATGGTTCCTGCCGCCTATCCACCATATTGACCGAAAGTTCACGTCCTCCTGAAAATGATGATCATTATATTTTTAAAACGTATAGCGCTTGATGATATTTGGACATTGTTTTTGACTCCAAATCCGAACATGTGAAACACAGTTAGTCGTCGGATTATCCCCGTCGTACACCAAACAACAGACCGTCGATCTCCCTGCAATGTGAATTTGCGAAAATATAAACCAGTTTAAATGTCATATATATATATGTATATATGTATGAATATCTTATAACATGTAATAAAACCATATCCATATACTGTAGAAATAAATGAATGAATGATTGTTTACATCTGCAGAGGAACTAAGAGCAGCAAGAAAATATAAACTGCTGGCTCCTCAGCATTTCCAATTTGTACATGTGACTACTTGTACTAACTAGTCTGTGCCACCAATTGATGCATTGATATTGATTTTTCCTCGTGATCTTAATGTTATCGTTAGGGATAAATTATTGTAATCAAATGGTCCTGGAACAATCATCGTGTACACATTTCGTCACCTGCTAGAACCCTCTGACAGCCTGTGGCAGTGGTTCCCTATTTTCGACACCCGCGTTCCCTTTACTAGCTGATCATATACCATCGGCGCACTCATTGCAGTTACGATCGTACAAATCTGATAAACTCTGATTCCCTGATATGATATATAATGTGATATGATAAATCATCACCGTCAAGTACCAAGCCTGCTGGCGTAGGTGATCATGTCTCTCCACAACTTTCAATCTCGACAGTTATTTATCATTTCTGTTGTTGACCTTCTGCCAATCCATTCTCTTAAGTTGTCTGGTGTCTTTTCTCTTTGCTTCCCTCTATCTCTTCGTCCCTCAATTTCCCCAGTTGTCACAATATATTCCAGCTGTTCTCTTCTCATTACGTGGCCAAAAAAAATGATGATTGTTTCTTCCTAATATTGTATATTAGCTCTGTTATTTTACTTTGGCCTTTCTCAGAACGTTTTCAATACTCCTCTTAGTTGTCCATGGTATTCTCAACATTCTTCTGTAAAACCACTATTTATATATATATACGATATTATAAATAACATAATTAACACTTTTGCTATAGAAACACATTTATGTACACAAAATATTAAGCCCATGTGGATATTGTCTTTTATTTTCATATCTAACCACTGGGGATCAGGTTGGTCTCGAGGCAAGACGCCGGCATCGAGACAGAGAGGTTGTGGGTTCAAATCCCGGCTACACCTGTCGGGATTTTTATTTATGATTTCCCTCTGCGGTAACCATCTCTGGTCTCAGAAGCGAGGCCCGGCTTGAAACGTCAATTACTCATTGACGGACAAAATATAAGTACCTCCGAAGTCGGAGTTATCTGCCTATGCGGCGAGGGACCCCTGTGCACACGGCTGCCAGGAAAAAAACGGATTAACACGCAACATTCAGTTCCTAGTCTCTCGGGACTTCGTCAGAGGTAAAAAGCTGGCGAGCGAAAAAAAATATCTAACAACTGAGTAGACACATAGCAATATCCTGTATACAGGGTCCTTGCCAAAGTTGAGCGACGCACCAGGGATCGGCGGTGGACACTTTAAGAACCACCGATCTATGAGCTTTTCCCGGAGCACTGTTTTACCAATTTCAGCATTCCTGGATAATGACTGATTAAAAAACAAATATCTGTATCTTTTCTTGTGAGGGGAGATATGTTAGTAACTTCTAATGGGTGACCATTTTCCTGCATTCGGGGCTGCATTTTTAGTAACTTTGTTATTTTATTTCTGTCGTTTCTAGTATTTTTTTTTTGTTACTGAAATTGTGTGTGTGTGTGTGCGTGCGTGTGTGTGAAACACATATTCTCTTTGAAACTATTTTTGTTCTAATTGTGCCTAATTTCTTCATACTTATGTTTAATTTCTTTGATTTGTAACTAATTCAATTCAAATTTTGTCTAATTTCTTCAATTCCGAGCTATTCCATTTTATTTTTGTCAAAATTCTTCAATTTCGGACTAAATCATTTTGTTTATGTCTAATTTCTTCAATTTGTGACAAATTTCTTTTGTTTATGTCTAATTTATTCATTTCTGAATATTTCATTTTATTTGTGTCTAAATTCGTCCATTTCTGACTAAATTATTTTGTCTGCGTCTAATTTCTTCCATTTGTAACTAATTTCTTACATATGTGACTAATTTCTTACATTTGTGACTAATTTTCTTCATTTATAACTATGTTTTTTTTCCATTTGTAAATAATTTCTTTCATTTGTGACTAGTGTCCTTCATTTGAAACTAATTTTTTTCCATTTATGTCTAATTTCTTCTATTTGTGACTATTATCTTCCATTTGTGACTATTTTCTTCCATTTGTGACTAATTTCTTCCATTTGTGACTAAAATATTATTTCTTTTTTACCAACAGGCATCTCAGCTATCGGCTGACCAGATCGAGGGTAAGTCATTTTTCTTTTTAAAATCGTTGCCGCTTTATAACATTATGACAGGTAAAAGTGGTAGGAAATATAATGCGCCTAGCTTTATATACACGGTTATGTACACGGTTATGTCAATGTCTGGTTAGTGCATGAGAGACTAATACGTTCCCATCTGAGTGAGCACCTCTTTCCTTCCAGATTGTTCAACTTGTGTCAGATTTTGACCAATGATCGCTTTATAGTCAGCCAGAGCGCTAACTCCACACCACTTGACCACTCATATAATACACACGTAATTAAAAATATAACTTATGCCGCTTAAAGAAAATCTATATACATATAGATTTATATATCTATCTATATATATATATATATATATATATAATTATGAAACGTAGACCTGATACAAATAAAGAAAAGACGATGGTCATATGTTGGACATGTGATGAGAAGAGATAATAACCGAATAGCAAAGCAAGCCCTCATGTGGGGGAAACAACAGGTAAGAGGAAAAGAGGAAGACCCAGAGACACACTGAGAAGTACATTGATGAGAGAGGCAAGAGCAGCAGGAATCGGCTTCCTCAATGAGATAGAGTTGCTTGCACAGCAGAGAGACAAATGGCGAGATTTGATAAAATATCTTTAAAAGAATTTAGAACTGCTAGAATAAAAATTTAGATAAAAGAAGGTGTCATCTTGGTCTACGCCCAATGGGCCGGCTACGGCTCGAAAGGTCGATAGATAGATATATGAGATACAGAAGATCTACAACAGAGAAGAGATGCAGAATGGATCAGGCAAAATCAACTTTCCAAAAAATGAGGAAGATACTGTGCAATCCATTTTTGACAATAGAAACAAGAAAAAAGGCATTTAAATGTTATGTAGAACCAGTTTTAACATATTGATGTGAATCACGGGCAATAGGACAACATACAAAAAAATCACTGGAGGCTGTAGAAATATGATTTTACAGAAGAATGTTGAGAACGCCGTCTGTTAATATTTCGTATATATTGAGTGAACACCTTGAGTGAACACCTTGAATGAACATCTTGAGTGAACACATTGAATGAACACCTTGAGTGAATACCTTGAATGAACACCTTGAGTGAATACCTTGAATGAACACCTTGAGTGAACACCATGATTGAACACCTTTAATGTACACCTTGGGTGAACACCTTGAATGAATACCTTGAGTGAATACCTTGAGTGAACACTAAAGTCGTATTGGTCCAATAAAAGATGGCAACCTCTGGAAATCGAACTCTGAAACTTTAAGGTGGGTAGCGAGCGCACCGACAACTCAACGCCTTCGAAGAGCGTAAATCTGAAGTAGAGTGAGAACAGGGTCGGGGTTGTGATTTTTGCAGCTTTACTGTGGAGAAAGATAAAAGCGATCTGATATCGTGGTCAAAAGTGACTTTCTGCTGGGTCATATTCACACTTTTTGGCAGGGTCGTTGGATGTCAATTGTGTTATCTTCCCCAATTTCCCTCTACCCTTCTCCATTATTTCCACACTCCCTCTATCATATCCTTCTCCATTGTTCATACACTCCCTCTATCATACCCTTCTCCATTGTTCCCACACTCCCTCTATAATTCCCTTCTCCATTGTTCCCACACTCCCTCTATCATTCCCTTCTCCATTGTTCCAACACTCCCTCTATCATACCCTTCTCCATTGTTTCTACACTCCCTCTATCTTACCCTTCTCCATTGTTCATACACTCCCTCTTATATATCCTTCTCCATTGTTCATACACTCCCTCTATTATACCCATCTCCATTGTTCCTACACTCCCTCTATCATACCCTTCTCCATTGTTCCTACACTCCCTCTATCATACCCTTCTCCATTGTTCATACACTCCCTCTATCATACCCTTCTCCATTGTTCCCACACTCCCTCTATCATTCCCTTCTCCATTGTTCCCACACTCCCTCTATCATACCCTTCTCCATTGTTCCTACACTCCATCTATCATACCCTTCTCCATTGTTCCCACACTCCCTCTATCATACCCTTCTCCATTGTTCCCACACTCCCTCTATCATACCCTTCTCCATTGTTCCCACACTCTCTCTATCATACCCTTCTCCATTGTTCCCACACTCCCTCTATCATACCCTTCTCCATTGTTCCCACACTCCCTCTATCATACCCTTCTCCATTGTTCCCACACTCCCTCTATCATACCCTTCTCCATTGTTCCCACACTTCCTCTATCATACCCTTCTCCATTGTTCCCACACTCCCTCTATCATACCCTTCTCCATTGTTCCCACACTCCCTCTATCATACCCTTCTCCATTGTTCCCACACTCCCTCTATCATACCCTTCTCCATTGTTCCCACACTCCCTCTATCATACCCTTCTCCATTGTTCCCACACTCCCTCTATCATACCCTTCTCCATTGTTCCCACACTCCCTCTATCATACCCTTCTCCATTGTTTCCACACTCCCTCTATCATACCCTTCTCCATTGTTCCCACACTCCCTCTATCATACCCTTCTCCATTGTTCCCACACTCCCTCTATCATACCCTTCTCCATTGTTCCCACACTCCCTCTATCATACCCTTCTCCATTGTTCCCACACTCCCTCTATCATACACTTAACTAACCATTGAGCTGTCGCTGCTCCTGACACTTATTATAACAATGACGAACAGAAACAACTTGAAACCATTACAATGTGGATTTATGGAACATGATTGTTTTTGGACGAAAACAAATAATGAAGTTTAGAGGCCGCTGAAAATTAGGAGAGGATTATTTAACACAATTTGAACAAGGTAAAGAAAATTACTTTTAGGACACGTAAAGAGACACAATAACCCACTAAAAACCATTCTGGATGGGGAAATACAGGGTAAATGAGGCAGAGGCAGGCAAAATCTAAAGTAGACTGACAGCATCAAAATATGGGTAGGAGGATCTATGAAAGCGTGCACCATCAAGGTATGTGAAGGCGGAATGTTCTGCCTGGTAGCCAACCATCGATGAGGGAACGACACAATGATTAGGTTTCTATCGTGGTCTCCTAGACCCTCCCATCTACCCACATTCGTGCTCTACAATACAAAGTTCTCGCAAGTTCGATCACCTGCTATTATCATCATCATCATGTGCCATACCGGTTGGCGTAGGCGATCATGTCCTTCCACAATGTTCTATCTACAATGCATCGTATCTGTTATGTTGTTGACTGTTTTCCATGCCATGACAACAAGCTATCCGGTATTTTCTCTCTTTGTCATCCACTATCTCTCTTTCCTTTTATTTTGCCAGTTGTAACCAAGTATTCCAACTTTCCTTTTCATGATGTGACCGACAAAATGTTGATTTTTTATTTCTGATGTTTTTTAGAAGCTGCCTTTTTGCGTTGGCCTCTTTGAGAACTTCCTCATTGGTCTTTTTAGCTGTCCAGGGAACTTTCATCATTCTTCTGAGAAATCCCATCTCTATGGCCTCTCTTCGTCTTTTCATTTGTTTGTCTATTGTCCATGATTCGCTTCCATAGGTCAGAATTGGTTCTATATAGCACCGATGAACTGCCTTTCTCATTTCTATTGACATAGATTTGTTGCTTAAGATATTTTTCATTTTCTGAAATGCTATTTTGGCCTGAGCTGTTCTGCTTTTTATTTCCGTGGTGCATCTTCCATCCGATGTTATTATTATTCGTGACACCCTTAAGCAAGGTGAAGCTCCCGTTTAACCCCCCTATCAGGGTTACGTGAAGCCATTGGAGCAGGTGGTGGATGGTATTGTGGACAAGTAGTGCCGGTTATGATACCTTCACCGCGGTGGCAGGCAGATGATCTCATGTATAGTGGCAATGACTGCGATCACGTGCTATTATACACGTATTAAAAAAATACAGCGATAGAGCTAGCCCTCTCATACAGGACATAGTCTACAAAACACACACATAATAAATGCATAAATATGTTGAAGTATAAAAAACTTGTAATTCTCTCTCTCTCTCTCTCTCTCTCTCTCTCTCTCTCTCTCTCTCACTCTGCGATCAAGACTCAATCAAAGTAGGATTCCAGACTCTCACATGAAGTCAGCTCTCTCTTTAAGTGATTCGATTGACCCATATAGTTTCTCTTCCAGGGAGGTGGGTGTGGACCACATTTCTCTTCTCAGGTCTGTGTCTGGGGTGGACCCCTTTCGTGGCACATCGTCCAGCATTCCACCTGCCTGGGGGGACTCCACAGACAGAACACCATAATTAGAGTCTATTAGATCCATTCTGATTGAATACCTGTTAAAACGTTGCACTGTGTTTTGCGCCAGTGACCCGGTGCATCAAATTTCTGCCAACATTTTATTCAGGTTTGCTTTCCTTAGCCTTTGATTGTCCCCAATCTTCCTGCAAGGCAGCAGACTGTCTTTTCTATTGGGGGATTCTGCCCTTAGATGGTCGGCCCTCCCAGGTTTACGAGCGTCATCTGCCCGAGCTAAACGTGTAATGTATACTATACATATAATGTGTGAATGCGTTAAATGTTACATTTTATGTTGAGGCGTTTGTCATATCATAAAATATTTATTTTGCACTAAAAATATGTGAAAACATAAATACACTATAATGTCTGCTTTAATGTATATAGAGGTATAACATATAAAACAATTGATGCTTCAATATTTGTGAAATAAAATTAATTGTAATTTGTGTTTTAGTGTATGTTGTAGTTCTAATAGACCTAATACGGCAAGTGGACACCACATCTGCTGCATATGGCATGGGGATCAATGGGGGAAGATTACAGCTGACGACCGAAACCATAGGGGCATGATGCTAAAATAAACATAAATGCCTAAGAACTAGGTTGATTTAACAAATTAAAATACTTTGAATCAATTGTCAGCGATGAGGGACTGGTTGGTCTCAAGACGCCGGCCTCGAGACAGAGAGGTTGTGGGTTCAAATCTCGGCTGCACCAGTTGGGATTTTTATTTATGGTTTCTCTCTGCGGCAACCACCCCTGGTCTCAGCAGCGAGGCCTGGTTTGAAACGTCAATTACTCATCGACGGAAAAAAAAATAAGAGTACCTTCGAAGACGGAGTTACTTGCTTGTTCGGCGAGGAGCCCCTGTGCACACAGCTGACAGGGAAAAATAATTAACACGCAAAATTCAGTTCCTAGTCTCTAGGGTCTTCGTCAGAGGTAAAAGCTGGCGAACGAAAAAAAAGAAAAATAGAAAAAAAAAACAAATTGTCAGCGATGAAGTAAAATCAGATTTTACCATACAATTACCTCCCGCATGTGAGACTTGCATAATCAAAACTAGTCTTATTGGTGTTTATTGCTCTATCTTTTTATTAGAGATTGCTTTCGTTGTGTCTTGTCCATTGTGTGTGTTTTTGTAATTTGTGTGCCTTTATAAATGTCGCTAAATCATTGCGGGCGGTTCTGCGCAGGAAGCAACATCAACATTGAATCTTATTGGATACACTTTGTGACGCTCTTTGAAGTGCTCCTTCTGTCAACAGTTCGAACACTTTCATTTACTGACCATCCTGTAAAATAAAACTTTTAACAAAATAGAACAAGTAGGCGTCCCACTACTGCTTGCAGGATTCTTTTCCAACATCATATGGAGGACTTCGGAGTCGCGATAGCTCAGTGGTTAGTGAACTGGACTACAAAGGACAATAGGTAGGGTTCGATTCCATCCGACGGCTTCCGGGTTCACCCAGCCTAAAATGAGTGCCGGATTTTTTTCTTGGAAAGTAAAGTGGCACTGGCGTGATACTGACCACATTACCCCAAAAATCATGTGCGGAAGGTCTGTAAAATGTATGGTCACTAACACCATATTCACAATATTTACTATACGCCACTTGGCGTGACGGGGCTCTTTACTTTACTTTTTAAGGAGAACTTGGGAATAGATTACTCATTCCGTCCAAGAGCGGAGACTAAAGAAGAAATGCAAACCGGGTCACAAAATATACTGTAAAAAAAGTCGGATGAGTAGAACTGAAAATTGGGTTATATTACATCTTCGGAGTTAACGGCAGTACATCGCATAAAAAGTCATTTCAGTAGAGAAACCAGAAAATAAAATAAGAATAAGAGGAGGAAAGGTGGTTGTAAATGATAGAGCAAGGAACACACACTAAAAGACTGGCATCAACAGAGAGAGAAGGAAGTCAATCAATGAGCAAACAGAAAGGTTAACACTAAGAAGAATAGAAACCTTTGTCAAGTGAGACTGTGACATCATAATGTTGAAAAGTGCAGTCTTTAGTTCTGATTGATCGCAAGCGTTAAGGAGCGTGGCACACAAATAGGCCATTTACTACCAAGGTTACGCACATTTGTTTAAGTGAAGAACTAATGTTAGTGTATTTTCCTCCATCAATTTTGAAATTGTTAATAATTTTAAAGGCCTTGTTTTTTCGAACTTCCCAAGATTCCACTTTATATGCCAGACGACATGCTCAAATCAATATTCATAGCCCTACCAAAGGAATCGGGTGCAATTGAATGCGATGATCATCGCACAATAAGCATTATGAGTCATATGACTAAGATATTACTAAGAATCATCATGCGAAGAGTGCGAAACAAAATTAGTCCAGAAATTAGCGATGAACAGTGTGGTTTTGTTAGAGATAAAGGAACAAGCAATGCCATTTATATCATAAGATCTTTAGTAGAAAGAGCCATAGAGGTGAAAACAGATCTATACCTATGTTTCATAGATTACACCAAGGCATTTGACAAAGTAAAGCACCAAAAAATAATAAAAATTTTAGAAAACAAAACGTTTTAATAAAGAACATGTACTCGCAACAAAGGGTAGCGCAACGTAGACAGCAACAGATCTAAGAGCCGCGATAGCTCAGTGGTTAGTGAACTGGACTACACGGACAAGGGGTAGTATCTCGCAACCTTAAACCGGATTTTTTCTGCAGCACGCGTAATACCGACCACATTACCCCAAAAGTCATGTGCTGAAGGTCTGGTCACTAACACCATATTTCCCTATACGCCACTTGGCGTGAACTTTACTTTTACTTACTCGCAACAAACAGCGGCCATAAGAACTTTGGGAATGTTTCAATAGTGAGATTATTTTAAGATCCATAAGAGGCATGCCTGGAATAACAATTGGAGGTCATAATATAAATAATCTAAGGTATGCTGATGATACAGTCTTAATCGCTAAGAGTGAAAATGATTTACAAGAAATGTTGGACATTATAGTGAAAGAAAGCAAAAATAAAGGACTCAGACTTAATAGCAAAAAGACAGAGGTAATGGTAACAACAAAGAAAAAGACATCACCTAAGTGCAAAATAAAGACAAGTGGAACAATATTAAAACAGGTAAATAAATTTAAATATTTTGAAACTTTGTTATCCTCAGACGGAAGATGTACAAAAGAGGTGAGATGCAGAATGGCTCAGGCAAAAGCAGCTTTCCAAAAAATGAGGAACATATTATGCAACACATTTTTGACAATAGAAACAATAAAAAGATTTCTTAAATGTTACGTAGAGCCAGTCTTAACATATGGATGCGAATCATCGACAATAGGGCAACAGACAAGAAAATCACTGGAGTCTGTAGAAATGTGGTTTTATAGAAGAATGTTGAGAGTACCATGGACAGCTAAGAAGAGTAATGAAGATGTTCTGAGAGAGGTCAAAGCAAAAAGAGGACTAATTTCCAATATTAGGAAGAAACAATCATCATTTTTTGGCCATGTAATGAGAAGAGAACAAATGGAATACATTGTAACAACTCGAAAAATTGAGGGACAAAGAGATAGAGGGAAGCAAAGAGACAAAAATAACAGACAGCTTAAGAGAATGGCTTGACAAAAGGTCAACAACAGAAATGATAAATAGCTGCCGAGATCGAAAGTTGTGGAGAGACATGATCACCTACGCCAGCACGCCCGGCACTTGACGATGATGATGAAGATTCCACTTCAATTTTAAAATTCCCAAGAATTCTATTGCTATTTAATTTCCCCAAAATGCTACTCCTATATTATTATATCTCTAACAGCGTAAAGAAAGCCAAAACCTATCCAGGAGCAGAAATTAACTTAGACGACAATCCTGCAATGATTAAAATGAAAATCAAACTAATGAGAAACAAGCAAGCGACTAATTCATCAACAACACCACTCGATATAACAGCTTTAAATCAAAAAGATTTTAAAGATAATTATATAATACAAGTAAAGAACACATACCAGAAGCTGCTAGCGGAAGGAATTAGGCAATACAGAAGAGAAAATCCTGATGAAAAAGTCACAACCAAATGGCAATGCATAAAAAAAGCATACAAGAAACTTGCGACACCTTACCCAAAAAAAGAACAAAAAGAAACAGAAAACAAAAATGTATAATTAACACCATCTTAGAAAAAATGGAAGAAAGAAGACAAGCGCAGAACACTGCACAATACAAGAAAATAGATAATGAAATACATAAAATGTGCAGAAAGACAAAAGAAGACTGGTTCAGCCAAAGATGTATAGAAATCGAAACTATGGAAAGTAAACAATATTTAAGAGGAATGCACACAGAAATAAAGAGAATGACTAATAAAAATAAAAAAGCAACAGAAAGCGGATGCATTGCAGACAAAAAAAGGAAAAATGCTATTAGACAATACATATATAATAGATAGGTGGCAGGGACATATAACAGAACTATTTCATGATGAAAGGGACAAGAAACCAATTATAAAATGTTCATAAGGCATAAAATCTTAAAATCTGAAGTGGAGAAAGCTATACAAACAAAGAAAAAGGGAAAGCAGCAGGACCTGACAGCATACATATAAATTTGATAAAGGCACTAGAAGACTTTGGCATTGAAGTGATCACAGGCATACGCAACGACATATACCATACATGATACATACCAAATGGACTTAAAAACATCAACTTTTATTGCATTGTCTAAAATGAATGGTGCAGTTGAATGCAGTGACTTTAGAACAATAAGCCTAATGAGCCATGTTACAAAAACCTTGCTAAAAGTTATACAAGGAAGAATTCAGAATAAAATCAATACTGAATTAGATGAGCAGCAATTTGGATTTAGGAAAATAGTGCGACTTAAGAAGCCATATTCTACAAGAGAACATTAATTGAAAAGTACACAGAAGTAAACAACCCAATATATGCCTGCATCATAGACTACACCAATACTTTTGATAGAATACACCATAAACAACTTAGAGAATGCCTAAAAGAGAAAAATCTAGATGGCATGGACATACGACTGGGAGCAAGCAGCAATAATAAAATATAACAAAGAGAACTCTATACCCATTGATATAAAAATAGGAGTAAGACAGGGATGCATCCTATCACCAAGCTTGTTCAATCTATACACTTAGCAAATTTTTAAAAACATCATAGAGATGCCTGACCTAAACATTATGGAAAGATAATCAATAACCTAAGATGTGCTGATGATACTGTGTTACTAGTAGAAAATCATACAGATTTACAACAATTACTTAATGAAATAAGCAAGACATGCAAAAAATATGAATTAGATATGAATATAAAAAGACTAAAACTATGATCATAAACAAAGAAAATACTAAAAACCTACAAGTGTATATCAAAATTGAAGGAATAGACCTAGAGACAGTTCAGAACTACAACTACCTTGGACATACTATAACCAGTGATGGAAAATGAACAACTGGAATAAACAAAACAATAGGAATGGCTTAAAGTAATTTTAATGTCATGAAGAACATACTAACATCGAAACAAATAATACCAGGGCTGAATCTAAGAATAGCAAAATGTTACATCTTCTCAATATTCCTATATGGTGCAGAAACATGGACATTAGACAAGAGAACAGAACAGAGAATTGAAGCCTTTGAAATGTGGATCTATAGAAGAATAGGTAGAATTGTGTGGAAAGAAAAGAAAACAAACGATGAAATCTTAAAGCAACCAAACATGAAAGGAGAACTACTAAATACAATTTACAAAAGATAAATGCGATTTTTGGGGCATGTTAAAAGACACAACAGTCTACTTAAAGTAATCTTGGAAGGGAAAATACAAGGTAAAAGAGGCAGACCAAGACTAACATGGACGAGTGACATAAAAAAATGGACAAGTAAGCCTATGACAACCCGCACCATCACAGCAAGAGACCGAGCGGAGTGGAGTCCATGGTAGCCAACCTTCGATCCGGAGACGGCACTCAAAAATGATGATGATGACATTATCATCTATAAAAATCCAGCTCTATTTCTTTTCAAAATTATATTTCTATCTTAATCTTTCAAAAATGTCATACATATTTCAATATCTCCTAAATTTAATTTATTTTTAAACTTTTCAATATATTTCATTTAGTTTTAAACTTTCAACAATGGCCGGTTATCTTTGTTACTTTGTCTTCTTCAATTGGGCATTCCAAAGCGGTCCTGTTGTGTAAGACTCTCAGTTGTCTTCCACAATGTGTGTCCTATCCATCACCATCGTCTACCATCGTCTAGCTATATCTCTGTATCCACTGGTATTTGACTGGTAATTTTCCATAATTCTATGTTAATTATTTTGTCCCGCCGTTTCCATTCTTTTATTCTGAGCAAACATCTATTAATGGTCTGTATCTTCATGATTGCAATTTTTGTTGTTCTCCATGTTTTACGACGATATAATAGGGCTGACTTAACATTGGAATTCAAAATTATATTTTTTTTAAGGACGTTGCGCTGTGTTATACTCAATTCTAGCTGCCGGAGTTCTTCACAGTCATTGTAAATGTTCTGTCAACTATTTGATTATGCTGTTCTTTTGTTACCAAATATAACTCTTTTTCCCTAACCAGCCATTTGCAAATAAACTACTCTTGGGTCGTACGTGCTCGCTAAAAAGAAAGTGCTGGAAAAATAATTCCCGAAGGTGTGAAAACTTACAATTAAGCCTTAAATAATGAGAAATTCAAATGGTATACTGAAGACATGTAGTCGAGCTCAGTCTTGATTGATGATATTTAGATTCACCAAAATTTAAATAGATATAAAATTATTTTGGGAAGAGACATTGCACTGGCGTTATACTGACCATTTTGTTAAAAAACGTTACCGTTGATTGGAAAAAAATATATACTGACACTGAAGATCCTCGTTTTTCGCCACCTACGTATTTAGTTAGCTCTCTGTCCGTATGGCACATTGTGTGCATAACAGTGGAGAATTACACCACCATATGTCATCCAAGAAGCTTTGTGGTTATGTGCACAAAGCGACGCGCCAGTATCGTGGGCATGTGCATTCTATATATAGTCTTGTCGTTGTTGCTGTATATGGCCACTGCCGTTGCTGCTGAGGTAACGCCAAACGAGATAGGTCTTGAGAAATGTTTGCCAAGTCCAAGGCTGATGTTCTTGCGCATAATAACCTACATTGACTCGGTAGTAACGTTGGCACTACCGCTGACCGCCATTACTGTCATGCTTTTCACGATCGTTCTGTCCAGCATACACAAGTCCCGGTGGAAGAAACTCAGTGACCTGCTGATGATGGAAGTTTCCGAGCGGAAACCGATAAACGATCCTAGGTGGAGCTCAGTGCGAGCTAGCGCCCAGGTTCGTGTGGCTAGGATGTTCTTTGCCTTGTCTCTATCTTACAGCATCATGAACGCACTCAGCCACGTGGCCAGACTGTACTATCTGATACGAACTCAAAACTCAGGGGACATGAAATTGACATTTTCTGAAGGTCTTATCCGGCTGATCTTCCAGCACGACAGCCACGCCCACCATGCCTGCAAGTTTTGGATCTTCGTGGTCGTCAGTAGAAACTTTACCAAGAACCTCAGACAAACTTTGGTGGACGTTACCAAGCGTATATGTTAGTCGTGGCTTATATCTTGTTAGTTGTCTGTGCTAACCATGGCTTTTATCTTTGTGTGTGTATGTGATAGCCATGGTTCCTATCTTGGTGGGTGTCTGTGACAGTCATGGCTCAACTCTCGGTGTATATCCGTGCTAGTCGTAGATCATATCTTAGTGGGAGTCTGTGATAGCCATGGCTGATATCTTGGCGGGTGTATGTACTGGCCATGGCTCATATCTTAGTGGGTGTCTGTGTTGGCCATGGTTCATATCTTAGTGTGTGTCTGTGCTGGCCATGGTTCATATCTTGGTGTATATCCGTGCTAGCGATGGCTCATATCTTAATGTGTTTCGGTGCTAGTCGTGGTTCATATCTTGGTGTGTTTCCGTGAAGCCATGGCTCATATCTTAATGTGTTTCTGTGCTAGCCATGGCTCATATCTTAGTGTGTTTCTGTGCTAGCCATGGCTCATATCTTAGCTTGTGAGTGTGTGTGTGTGCTAGTCATGGCTCATATCTTGATGCGTGTCATGTTAGTCATATCTCATATCTTGGTGTGTGTCGGTGGTAATCATGTCTCATATATTTGTGTGTGTCTGTGTTTAGTCATATCTCATATCTTTGTCATGTCATGTTAGTCTCATATCTTGTGTGTGTGTTAGTCACATCTCATCTTTTGTGTGTGCATGTCTATGTTAGTCATGTCTCATATATTTGTAAGTGTGTCCATGCTAGTCACACCTCATATCTTATGTGTGTCTGTCTAAATTAGTCATGTCTCATATCTTTGTGTGTTTGTGTTTAGTCATGTCTCATATCTTAGTGTGTGTATCTGTGTTAGTCATGTCTCATATTTTAGAGTGTGTCTGTGTTAGTCACATCTTATATCTTAGTGTGTGTGTCAGTCATATCTCATATCTTGTGTGTGTCAGTGTTAGTCACCTCTAGTGACTCGGACAGATGGTGCTCGTAAACCTGGGAGGGCCGACCATCTAAGGGCATTAACCCCCTACAGAAAAGAAAATCTGCTGCCTTGCAGGAAGATTGGGGACAATCAAAGGCTAAAGAAAGCAAACCTGAATAAAATGCTGGCAGAAATCGGATGCCCTGGGCCACTGGCGTAGAACACAGTGCAACGTTTTAACAGGTATTCAATCAGAGAGGATCTAACAGACTCTAATTATGATGTTCTGTCTGTGGGGTCGATCAATTCACTTAAACAGACAGCTGTCTTCGTGTGAGAGTCTGGAATCCTACTCTGTTTGAGTCTTGATCGCAGAGAGAGAGAGAGAGAGAGAGAGAGAGAGAGAGATATACACCACGAGGTGGGATATGTTTTGTTCCTGTTGTCCTGTTGTCCTGTTGTCTTGGTGTCTTTGTGTCTTTGTCTGCTACTTAGAGAGACACGATTCGTTCAACCCCAGACGATGTCTTCTATGTTATAATAGACCACAATCGTCATCCAAATATGAAAGTGAGAGCTGCTTTGGCTGATGTCCATGCGCTGTTGTGCGACCAGTAACTCCTTACTAAATATTGAGCATATCGCCTGCAGTACAGACTTATATTGCAATGGTGTAGATGTAAAGAGGGTAATGAATGAAAGATCTCATTGTTATCATCTGCATAATCGTCTCTGGCAATTACGCATCATAATTGTGCCATCAATGTCTTGTTTCGCTTTTTTTCACGGTTCAGTCAATTTCGTTTTCTTGAATGTCTCGTCGTGTAAATGTTTACCTAAACAACATGTCATTATTGACGAGCACAATCAATTTACAACTCCTTTGTTTACTGACATTTAACCTCGGCGCAAAGATGGCAGTTTTGTTGTCAGTCTCTTGTTGTCACCACGCAGCTTCTCACTTAGCTCGACTGGTGGTTGCCGTCAAGGTTGTAAAGCACAAAGTAGTGATGTTGACATGGAGGAAGCTAACTTTCCATTTTATTCCTTGACCGTAAACCAGTCTCAGGTAGTCATTGTGGCGTCTTGTTGAGTTGCAAAAAAATCCACCGTACGTGTGGTTACCTGGGCCCCCATGCTGAGGGGAGCGGGGAATAGAGCCACGGCTACCTGACACGCGTGTCGAAAAGGCGACTAAGGAGGTTTGGAATCGTCGCCTGTACAGTTAAGTAGGGCATGCATGGATTGAATTTGTCAATAGAGTATTAACCGAAGCATTTTGGAAAATTCTGTGACAAGTGGTGTAGCGGATGTGAGAAATTCCTGGCTTCAGGTCTTGCTCAATCTATTCACTTTTTTATTCACTCTATTTCACCTATCTACAGAGCAGACTACATAAAACATAGTCCATAATTTGGATATACCCTTTAAGAGAAACATTACAAGCCTCAGTGCACTTTCACGTAATGTCCACCTCCTGGATACTCAGGCAGTGTCATTTCTCTTTGTTTTCCGTAGACTGTTAAATATATACCTCTCTGCTATACTTCCATTTGATCACTTTTTGTTCTGTATCTTTTTTATTATGAGTTAAGTTACTTTCTTTTTCTTTTATTTACTATATACGTAATTATATTTATATATGAACGAGTATTGTCAGCACCAAATGAGAATGCAGAAGGAGAGAAAGAGACTATATTTAGAAGTCTACGAAAAAGAAAATGATAATGACGCAGAATGAGCATCTAGGAATGGACGTCAAAGTGTGCTAAAGGGATGTGATGTTCCTGTGAATTGAAGTTTCATAATAGTGTTTATGTAAAGTGTTTACAACACACGGCGTGTTGTAGATGGAAGTATCGCTTTCTTCGTCTTTGCTGTTGCGTTACCTCGACGACTACCCCTACTTATTGATTATCTTTAAAAGGTTGTTAAATGGGCGTAGGTGCGCCGTGTTATGGTCTATAATAAATTGCGAAACCTGCGACTTTCAGCCCAGCAGATTTGACTTAATTTTACATTTTATTCGCATCTGTTCCATTCCTCAACGATCCCTGTCTGCATGGTTAGACTAGATAGACTGGTTAATCTATTTTCAGGCACACTACAGGGAGGGGAAGTACCATCTTGACCAGTTCTAGTGCCCTACACACACAGTCAACTATGAGTTGCAGACCACTTTCATACCAGAATCTGGTCGACGTCTTGGGTCCATATCGTTTGTAATTGGACGCGCATCACCTTAAGAAATGAACCAAATAAAGAGAAAGTTTAATTTGTATTAGAGAGAACATGCAGTATCAAGCAATTACTGGTTATGTCTTGTTTATGTAATGAAGTTAATTACATCTTCATTGACAACTTTATATGGATTGAATCGATAGACATTACACATCCTGTCTCCTGCTTGTTTCCAGCTTCCTCTTGAACGTTCTTCCAGCAATCATGCGTTAAAGGTGATAGCCTCCAAGTCCTTCCCACTTCCATAAGAGACCCTTCAGTCTGTAGCAGCAGAAAATAGGTTAATGAGGTTTCTCACCCTTTGTCTTAATTTTTAAAAAGTCTTACGTCAATTATTATGCTTCATTAACGTAACTTAAGTGTGGATGTATTTGTTGCATGGTTTGTGAACCACAAGATAGCAGCAAGACTATCGAGTCAAATATCTGGAAGTCAGTCGACAAATCTTAACGAGCAGCCCTAACTCTCTACTTACTTACTAGAATCATCGCGCTTTAAACAACATTTTGTATTGTAAAGTAAAGCACCCCGTCACGCCAAGTAACGTATAGGGAATATGATGTTAGTAGTAAAAAGTAAAGTGCCCCGTCACGCCGAGTGGCGTATAGGGAATATAATGTTAGTAGTAAAAAGTAAAGTGCCCCGTCACGCCGAGTGGCGTATAGGGAATATAATGTTAGTAGTAAAAAGTAAAGTGCCCCGTCACGCCAAGTAACGTATAGGGAATATGATGTTAGTAGTAAAAAGTAAAGTGCCCCGTCACGCCGAGTGGCGTATAGGGAATATGGTGTTAGTAGTAAAAAGTAAAGTACCCCCGTCACGTCAAGTGGCGTATAGGGAATATGGTGTTAGTGACCATAAATTGTACAGACCTCCAGCACATGATTTTTGGGGTAATGTGGTCGGTACTACGTCCGTGCCGCTTTACTTTCCCCAGAAAAAAATCCGGTATCCATTTAAGGCTGGCTGAACCCGAAGATGTCGGTTAGGATCGAACCCTACCTCTTGTCTTTTGTAGTCCAGTTCACTAACCACTGAGCTATCGCAGCTCCCATATGGTGATAGTGACCATAATTTAATCACAGACCTTCGACACGTGATTTTTTGGGGGTAATGTGGTCGGTATTACGCCCATGTCGCTTTACTTTCCCTCGAAAAAATCCGGCACCTATTTAAGGCTGGGTGAACCGGAACCCGTCGGTTGGGATCGAACCCTATACCTCTTGTCCTTGATAGTCCAGTTCACTAACCACTGAGCTATCGCGGCTCCCATGAACTAAGTGTACTAAGAGTTTAAAAGTGCCATAAAGTGGGTAAAAATACATGCGTGTCTAAGACCCATCCTGGTGGAGACGGTGTGTGTCAGCCGTGGCGCAGATCTACGGGAGACATCAGAACACACACGCATATACGAGTAACGACCACGCGAATAGTTTATTTTCTGTCACGATGTCCTACACCTACCTCATGGTACATGACACAGAGTTCGCTTGTTCAAAACGGCTTGAACGCTGTTGAAGAAGTACCAATAGACTGGTATGATGAAAGTTAAAATGTGTCAATAAACTGATATGCAAAGGATAATATACGCCAACATCGTTGTGCACTGTTAGCTAAAGTATGTCAATGAGTAGATATTAATGTAGTATGTTCTCATATTATGCGTGTTAACATATTCTGTGTTGACATATGAAAGTATTACCTATATATGTACCTCGGTAGGTGTGCTGAAATAAAAAAAAAATATAGGTTAACGGTGTTTTTATATAAAACTAGCAGATGTGAAGATTGTGCACATTTTGTATTAGTTGTTTAGCATCAAGTGTTTCCCCGGTGTTGACTATCAATTTGTCATGCTAGAATACGTGTAACATTAATCAGTGTTTACTGTAAAGCTGGCGATGTGAGAGAAATCGTCATCATCAAGTACCGGGCCTGCTGGCGTAGGTGATTATGTCTCTCCACAATTTTCGATCTCGACAGTTATTTATCATTTCTGTTGTTGACCTTCTGCCAAGCCATTCTCTTAAGCTGTCTGGTATTTTTTTTCTTTTTCCTTTCCTCTATCTCTTCGTCCCTCAATTTTCCCAGTTGTTACAAAATATATTAGAGTTGTTTTCTTCTCATTACATGGTCAAAAATTGATGATTGTTTCTTCCTAATATTGGAAATTAGCTCTCTTTTTGCTTTGGTCTCTTTCAGAACGTTTTCATTACTCTTCTTAACTGTCCATGGTATTCTCAACATTCTTCTGTAAAACCACTTTTCTACAGACCCCAGTGATTTTCTTGCTTGTTGTCCTATTGTCCATGATTCACATCCATATGTTAAGATTGACACTACATAACATTTAAGAACTCTTTTTCTTGTTTCGATTGTCAAAAATAGATTGCATAGTATTTTCCTAATTTTTTGGAAAGCTGATTTTGCCTGAGACATTCTGCATCTCACCTCTTTTGTACATCTTCCGTCTGAGGTTAACAAAGTTCCCAAATATTTAAATTCATTTACCTGCCTTAATATTGTTCCACTTGTCTTTATTTTGCACTGAGGAGATGTCTTTTTCTTTGTTGTTACCATTACTTCTGTTATTTTGTAATTAAGACTGAGTCCTTTATTTTTGACAAAGGACAAGGGGTAGGGTTCGATCCCAACCTACGGCGTCAGGGTTCACCCAGCCTTACCGGATTTTTTTTCTGGGAAAGTAAAGCGGCACGGGCGTTACACCGACCACATTACCCCAACAATCATGTGCTGAAGGTCTGTAAAATATAGGGTCACTAACACTATATTTCCCTATACGCCACTTGGCGTGACGGGGGTACTTTACTGCCTTTATTTTTGCTTTCTTTCATTATAATGTGAGAGAAATAGAAAGTAAAACAATGAACAAGTAGATGGTTACATCTCTTCTGCTTGTGAGAAAATACAAGACACTATACACGTCACGGTAATCTTGACACTCGTGAATGAACTAATCATTCCTCTCGTGAGATTTCTTTTATGACAATGAGACACAGTTTATTGTTACTAAATTAAATGTTGAAGTTAACAAAAGCTATATATTTCACGAATATATCATGCGCGAAGGTCTGTAAAAATTATGCTCACTAACACCATATTCCCTATACGTCACTTGACGTGACGGGGCTCTTTACTTTTTTTTATTTACTATTTCACGAATTTCCTAACTCAGCTGTTCTTCTTTCATTCCTCATTGCTTTTAGTGTCGAGAGGGAAATATATTTGTCGGTCTTTTGCTCTTCTATTGGCTACAACTGCTGTTGTGTTTCCTATTGTTTCTAATGTCGGTTAGTTTATATTTTTCGTGGTCAGACCTTAGGTCTGGTATTCTCGCAACTTTTAGTGAAGGCTCGTTGTTTTGTGTTTTAAACTTTTTGCCTTGTCACGTGACCAAACAATTTTATCTGTTGTTTCTTTATGTACTCTATGGCGGGAATTATTCTTAGCTATTTTCTCAGTTCTTCATTTCTGATCTTGTCTCTCAGGCTGTTTTCTATCATTCATCTAAGACGTTTCATCTCGGTAGTGGTTATTTTTCTTCCTTGTTTTGCATCTAGAACCAAGGTCTGGCATTGGTTATACAACGTTTGAATGCAGATGGTTTGGAAGAGTGCCCGTTTTGCCTCTAGAGTTATTTCCTTGTTGGACAATAGTGATGATAGCTGTCCGATAATTTGGCAAGCTCTGTTGTATCTTGTGTCTATTTCTGCTGCTTATGAATTGTCGTTTGTCACTAGACTTCGTATATATTTACATTCCTCCACTTGTTTTAGTTATCTGTCGTCTTTAGTTATGTTGATATTCTGTTTCTCTTTTGCTATATTCATGACTTCTGTTTTGTGGATGTTGATTTTCATGTTGTATTGAGAGCCTGTGCTGTTAAGTCTATTTACATGTTCCTGTTGTGCATGCGGAAATAATCAATATGCTGGAGAAATTAAACATTGATGACAAGGATCTGAGAATCATAAAAAAAACATGTACTGGCAACAAACAGCAGCCATAAGAATTAGCAACAAAACAGGACAGTTCCAATGTATAAAACATGAAGTCAGACATAGCTTTGTTCTGTCGTCGGATTTGTTTTCATTGCTACAGTGAAAATATTATGAGATCAATAGTAGACAAAAACAGAATTCAAGTCAACAGTCACAACATGAACAATATGCGGATGACACACTCGTAACAGCAGAGACAGAGAATCAACTACAAGAAATGATAGACATAGTAGTACAAGAAAGCAACAAGAAAAGTCTCACTCTGAGTAGTAAGAAAACAGAAGTAATGGTCTTGTCAAGAAACAAGTATCACCATCATGCAGCATAAAAATAAACAGGACAAATCTGAAATAAGTGCAACGCGTCAAATACTTGGACACAATAATAACATCAGATGGAAGATGCACCACAGAAATAAAAAAAAACAACAGAATAGCTCAGGCCAAATAGCATTTCAGAAAATGAAAAATATCTTATGCAACAAATCTATGTCAATAGAAGTGAGACAGAGTTCATCGGTGCTATATAGAGCCAATTCTCACCTATGGAAGCGAATCATGGGCAGTAGACAAACAAATGAAAAAACGATTAGAGTCCACAGAGATGGAATTTCTCTGAAGAATGTTGAAAGTTCCATGGACAGCTAAAAAGACCAATGAGGAAATTCTCAAAGAGGCCAACACAAAAAGGGAGCTCTTAAAAAACATAAGAAAGAAGCAATCAACTTTTTTTCGGGTACATCATGAGAAGATGAAAGTTCGAATACTTGATTATAGCTGGCAAAATACAGGGTAAGAGAGATCGTGGACGACAACGAGAGTAAATAGTAGATAGCTTGGTTTCATGGAACGAAAAAAGCCAACAAGAGAAATGATACGATGCACTGGATGCAGGTTTGAGAACTGAACCCAGATCCTTTTTTTCTGTCCGTAGTTAACACACTTACTATTCAGCCAGTGTGGCCTCATTTATAGACGTCTATTGTATCGCTTGAAATCTGACTTAGACAATGCTTTGTGTATATTGTTCACAATCTTTGTCTGTGCTGCCTGTGGTTTCAAGAATTTCATTGCTATGTTATGTCGTTAAATTTAATGTCGTTTATTTTTGTTGTTGAATCTTTGCATATTCAGATAAATATTGACAAATAGACTCTCCATCAAGACTTGAGATGAGCAGGTGAAATAAAATCATTAGGATGAGGAGTCATTTACCGCGACTGGGATTGTATAATTCAACCGTAGAGCGATGATTCAATCACCTTTAGAGTCTTCTATTCAGTTTCACAGGGAGACAGCTCATATGATTTATTTACCTATTATTGAATGCACATTGTTTACACACACACAACGCAGCACATTGCGAACACGGCTAAGGCTCCCTTACAATAAAATGAAATTAATTGTCAAAATAGCGTCTATCTAAACAAATAGAAGTAAAAGAGTAAAGAGCCAAAATCCCTGTTCAACAAACGTGCATTAAGTCCAGTTTAGCACTCATCGAGCTGACCCAGACTCGTTGTACTATCTTCACAGCTCCACGGGACCAAGGGAAATGGTTGTCCTTTATGTTCGTTATATTTTTATGATTTTCATAATCAGGGCTGCACTCAGATACTCTGTCGCCTCTAGGCAGTTCCTGCCCTTTCCCTTACCCTCTCCCGCAATGGCTTTCATAAATTGTTTACTTGTCTGTAGTAACAGTATCAATATTGATGTGGAAATATGCAGAATCACATCAGGGATTATTCATGACTGACTTGTGGGTGTACTTTTGCATATCTAGATTATATATGGCCCTTTTCTTCGTCTTTTCAGACGGTATAGTGGAGGCTATTGTGTGTTTTTTTTGTTTTTGAGGATTTTTTTTTGTCGAACAGCTTCTCTCGTGACTAATTCAACCAATGTTTGACAAACACACACGGCCAGAATGAGCAAGTCAGGCCCACTGATCCACAGGGTTTTCCATCCTTTTCCATGAGTCTTTTCTCTTCTAAGTGTTGCATTAGCACAGTCTCAAACGATGTTATACCATTCCTTATACATTCTCTCCATGATGTGCGATCACTTGCCAGATGTTCCCAGTCATTTTCACAGATAGAGAAGTCATTCAAAGATGATTTACAGATATCTCTATATCGTAATTTAGGTCTGCCGATTTGTCTTTTTCCGTGTATTAGTTCACCATATAGTATTTGCCTGGGGATGCGTTTTCTTCCATTCGCTGGACGTGCCCCAGCCATCTTAGTTTTCGACATCTGAGCATAGACATGATTGTTGGGACCTTAGCAAGTTGCAGGACAGTTAAGTTGGTTATTTTGTCCTGCCATTTGATGTGCATTATTCTGCGGAGACATCTAGGTTATGTAGTAAGGTTATCCTAAGATACTTACAAATTGTAAGCGATATGCGTCGCAACATCTGAGAATGTGTTATTTGATGTTTTATGCACCACTATAACACCAGTATGCATGTGATGAGAAGAGATAATAATCGAATAGCAAAGCAAGCCCTCATATGGGAAACAACAGGTAAGAGAAAAAGAGGAAGACCCGGGAGACACTGAGAAGAACATTGATGAGAGAGGCAAGAGCAGCAGGATTCGGCTCCCTCAATGAGATAGAGCTGCTTGCACAGAACAGAGACAGATGGCGAGATTTGAATTTGATAAAATATCATTAAAAGAAAACTGCTAGAACAAAAATTCAGATAGGAGAAGGTGTATCTTGGTCTACGCCCTATAGGCCGGCTACGGCTCGAAAGGTCAATAGATAGATAGATAACACCAGCATAAACTGTACGACCTAAGCAAAAACTCATTCGAATGCATGTTATTTAGTTATTTTGTAGCTACATAGACTAAACGATCAGTTCCTTATTCATTCTTCAACCCTGCTCGACAGCCTCCTTTCAAAACTCATCCTCCATTAGTAGTTGCCTAGGCTGTCCATATTCCCAAGAGCTTTGCTCACTATTTGTCTTTTATATATCGCGTGCTAGAGCCACGATAGCTCAGTGGTTAGTGAACTGGACTACAAAGGACAAGGGGTAGGGTTCGATCCAACCGACGGCTTCCGTGTTCACCCAGCCTTGAATGGATACCGGATTTTTTCTGTTAAAGTAAAGCGGCACGGGCGTAGTACCGACCACATTACCCCAACAAATCATGTGCCGAAGGTCTGTAAAATTCATGGTCACTAACACCATATTCTCTATACGCCACTTCGCGTGACGGGGGCTATTTATTTTTTTTTATATCGCGCACTGACTATTATTTACCATTTGAGCGAGCTCTGGCGAATTAAAAAGTTTCAGAGATCTCTATTTTTACATAAAAAGCAGATCACTTTCTTTAGAGTGTAAAATCTAAACAATGTCCGGATGTCAAATGTCCTGAAAGTTTGAATTTGCTTAAATCTGCCGTTGTACAGGTGGAGAAATCCACGCAGAGACTACATTCTTATTCCGTTTTACATGATGTGATTTCAACATGCCCCATTTGAGATTTCTTCTAAGAGATATTTTAGTCTTTGAAAAGTCTCTTCTGTCTTCCATCCGGTTTTTGTTTTTGTCAGCCTGTCGTTCATATTTTGATTAAATACAGAAAGAGCATATTAAGGCAACGACAGCTGTGTTATAAACAGGACAATCATCGATACTGCTGTGTTGGCACATTTTCAATGAATTAGTCATCTTTATACGCTGCTATCTTGCAACATTATCTCATGCATATTAATAACAACACCGAAGAGGCTACAAAGACCTGACCTAACACACTTATGTAGACATAGTTTGAATATCTAGACAATTCGTCAGACCCTGTGAGGATACACAACTGTCTGCATATAATATTTACAGAAGCATGGACAAAAGTCCGTGATGACTGGCAAACATCCATAATAGTATCAGTTTGAAAGAAAAAGATAACCAAAGGGATGCAACGCAGACAGTGGTATATCATTAGTTAGTCATTCTGGAATAAAGTACACAAGATACAAGCCGGGTAGTCTAGAGGTAGGACCGCGGCATCAGGACAGGAAGGACCCGGTTCAAAGCCCACCAGAAGCGGTGGTGATTTGTCAAAAATATTAAATTTGATCCGTGGTTTCTTGATGACGTCACCCTCCCCTGATCTCTTGGGTAATGAGATCCGATGTCTAGCCCTCTTGGATAACGGCAAGAAACAGGAGGTACCGTGTGTACTCGCGCATGTTAAAGATCTCTTAGCAGCTAAAATAAAAATAAAAAACAGTAATTCATACGCATGGCCGCTTCCAGGGCTAAATTGTCAGGGAAAAAAACCTACTGACACCGTGGATCCCAGGCTGTGCTACAGAGTTCGTGCACGCGGGCCATGATTCTCTTCGGATTTTCTTGAGATTCTCGAGGGGGATATCGGAGCACCTATGAGTTCATCCGGTGTGCAGTGATGCTGATCCTAAAAACAAACAAACAAAGAAAAAAACAACAAACTAACAAACAAAAACAAACAATCACATCAAACAGGGACAGTACACAATCCTTGCAGTTTAGGGATTAGTTCGGGTCCAGACAGGGCGAGAACTGTGATTCTGCACTACACACTATCACAGAACTGTGATTCTGCACTACACACTAACACAGAACTGTGATTCTGCACTACACACTAACACAATACGTTTTAAATGCTATTGCATGTGACAGACATATTTTTTTGTCAAAAATCTTTTTGGTTCTTTTTCTAAAAATCAGGAAATCACTTTTGATAAGGTAGAAAGAAACAAATTGTGGACTACAATCTAATATGCTTGCTTGCGTGCTTGCTTGCCTGCTTGCTTGCCTGCTTGCTTGCCTGCTTGCTTGCCTGCGTTCGCCCGATGACTAAAGGAATATACCTCTTCGTCCTCCACCCTGAAAAGGACGTTAAGTGGGCGTGTCTACGTTGTTTTGTGGTTTGCAGTATAACTGTGATATTTGCGCCCTTCGGCCCAACACATCCGACTTCAGCACGACATTTTTGAGTACCGGGCTGTCTTCCCTCTTCGATCCCTACTCGCTTGGCCAGACTAGACAGGTTAGTCTGTTACTAGAGGCACCACGGAGAGGTGGAGCAGGGTCTGGATGGTTCTGGTTCACCGATCCTGGCGCAAGCCATCAGCTGTGGGTCGCTGACAACTTTCAGCTCTGGTGCTGTGAGGTGCGCCTTCGCCTCCCAATATAATATAAATGAATTATGTGGATAATTGCTGGATAAATGTATAGTTGTGTACTCCAAACGGAAGAAATTGTGGTCAAATAAACCAATGGTGGAGTTAAACATGCAATAACAACAACAGTGAGGAAAGCTTGTATAATATCATCAGTGCTAATCAACGTATTATATATTTATATTTATAGAATAAGTTTTGACGCAAGTCATGAAAATAAAGAAATCACAGAAAACGAAGCCAACTCCATAGATAAGGCATGATCGGAATGAAGCTTAATGAATGAATTAATGCTGCTAATAATTATTTCAGCCCCTCGACGCTCAAAGGCAAATGAGGAAGGAAAGAAGAAGAATTTAAATGATGAAAATATGAACAAATTGCAATATCTCACAAATGCTTTTCGTTTTTCTTGTGAAAGGTACGACATGATTAACTGCAAAACAGACAGACCGAAGCTATCTAGATCACCTTCGTTTACAAAACTGTGTCAAGTTTACGTTCTCAGAAATCCACGTCCTTGGAAAGTATTGATAAAGAAGAAGAAAGCATTGATACAGAGGAAGAAAGTATTGATAAAGAAGAAGAAAGCATTGATACAGAGGAAGAAAGTATTGATAAAGAAGAAGAAAGCATTGATACAGAGGAAGAAAGCTTTGATATAGAAGAAAAAAGCATTGATACAGAGGAAGAAAGCTTTGATACAGAGGAAGAAAGCTTTGATATAGAAGAAGAAAGCATTGATATAGAAGAAGAAAGCATTGATATAGAAGAAGAAAGCATTGATATAGAAGAAGAAAGCATTGATACAGAGGAAGAAAAATTCAGAAATAAAAGTGCAGCAAGATGCAAAATGTCAAAACAATCTGCTGCGTTTACTTCCTCTTCATTTCTTCCTCATTTGCTTTTCAGCGACGAGGGGTGATATAATTTGCGGTGTTTTGCTCTTCTATTGGTCTCTGTTGCTTTTGTTTCCTAGTGTTTATAACATATTTCGTCAAGCCATCTTTTTCGTGGTCGGCCCTTGGGTCTGGTGTTCTGGCAACGTCAATTGAAGGCTTGGAAAGGAGTACAAACTTCAAGATGCACCAAGATGTATAGAGATGCGAAGCTGCTGTAAGCTGGTGATAATGACAATTAATAAAAAAAGAACAACAATTTTGTATGGTAAAAGCTTTACGTAGGTGAGTAACGAAATAAAAGTCAAAGTTTCGGCCAAGTAGGCCTTCAGCAGGGACAACAAACAACACAAAAATAACTGTCATTAGTCTAACACATTTCATCTCGTCATTAGTCTAACACATTTAATCTCGATTATGGTTATTTTTCTTATTGTTCTTGCATCTAGGGTCCAGGACTGGCATTGGTATCACAATGTTGGGATGAAGATTGTATTGTAGAGTTATTTTCTTGTTGGACAATATTAATGATAGCTGTCCAATGATTTGACAAGCTTTGGTACATCTTGAGTATATTTTTGCTGTTTGCGAATTGTCGTTTGTCACTAGACTTTCTATGTATTTAATTCCTCTACTTGTTTTAGTTGTCTGCCGTCTTTATGTTGATGTTCTGTTTCTCTTCTGCGATATTCATGCCTTCTGTTTTATTGATGTTGATTTTCATGTTGTATTTGGTTCCGGTGCTGTTGAAGCTATTTAAGCTTTGGTCTTCGATTGTCCTATGTATTAGTGCCTGATCGTCTACGAAAAGAAGCTCATTGATCCCTTCTATCTCTGATGAACTGGCTAACTGCTGTTATTACTGAAACAGAAAATACTTTTTAAAAAAAAAACGGCAACAGTGCAACACATTTTAAATATCGCTTCTAATCATACTCGTATTTTCATCGTCGTGGTACTTATCTAACACGCAATGAAGAAAAATCTCAACATTGGTGATGGAAGCTCGATGGGAACTGGCTAATATCACTGAAATGAAATAAAGTGCTACATCGACGTCATAAACGTGCTTGTACAATGCTCAACTATTTTATGCACACAGGGAACAAAATAAGAGTTTCGATTACATCATGTCGGTGGAGCCCGCGGAGAAAATATTACACGCTCCAACGGCGGACGATCAGATTTCAGCGTTCAGGGAAGACTTCCAAGTGTAAACAGTAACACATACATCCTGTAACGGCATGGGTTAACAATTGTCAGTGCGACACACCAGCCCTGTACACAAAGCTATCGACATGGACAATGCCCTACGGCACGTGTGGATAGAGTAGACGACAGAGGGGTCGCCAGGCACAACTAAGAGAAAAACAGACCGATGACTCTCTAAATGTGTGTCATTAAGAAGTCTCCGTATCTATACGTCACTTCCTGATAATCTCTTGTGCTACCCCACCCACTATCGCGTAGCAACATCACTAAAGGTGCCTGCATCGTTAAAAGAAAGTACGATCAAAGTGACAAAACGTAAACATGCCGCTTGTAAAGAAAACACGATGAGGGTACATTAACTAAACCAGCACAATACATGTACCATACCCGCATTTGCGACTTTATGTCAAAAGTGAACTTTACAGCCTCACCTTTACAGTTACTCCCGCACACTCAAGAACAATCATATAGACTTAAAGCTGTTAGTATAATACCTTGCAAATAATGGCTTCGTTTTCCTTGATCCAAGATCTACAAAGCAGTCAGAAGCCGTTACTCCTTGTAGCAAGCTACTTGAAAGGCAACAAGACACTTCTTCACCTCGCGCTGTCCTCAGTCATCAATCGCAACGTGTTCTATCTCCAACTCACACTATCTCTCGAGTCATCTACATGCAAAGTCATGCGACTGCTTCTGCGCCGTATCCGAGTACGTGACCCTTCAAGCTCCATTGTCTGCCGCTATCACTGTGTGTACAATTGACATTTGCTCATCTATTAATTTTCTCATTCATTTTTTAGGCAGATCGCTGAAAAGAATACAATGCTGTTTTAGTAAAACTATCATACATCATGCATAAAAATAATAAAAAAATCCGATATTAACTTTTTTCTTGAAACTAAAATCAATACTAGTTCGTTACAGAATCTGTATTGTCTCTAACATTTAACTTAAAAAGTTGATCCAAACTACGCAAACTCAGATAACAAGTGTCGTGTACTAACTATTCTGTCGAGAAAGCGATTGAACAAACATACAATTACCATTTTTCTTCACTGGTTGACAATGTTCCCAGAAATACTTCACATAAATTACTTTGCAATTCGTGAGATAATTATGGATAATGAATAGCTGTCCGGTGCATGCTTGTTCTCATTTTCTCTTGTGATGTCGCTGAAATACATCACTATAACACTTTATTGTTTTACTCGGAATTGACAAAATAGGTGTGTGCTAATGAAATGGAAGTTGTCTCTTCTTGTCTTTAACAATCTACAGTCCATTGTTATAAACGCCTCGACTGTGATAAAGGTGGAACATGAAGGTATGATGTCTAGTCCTTTCGGATAGTGAGATTCGATGACTAGTCCTCTCGGATAGTGAGATTCGATGTCTACTCTTCTTGGATAGTTAGATATGATGTCTAGTCCTCTCGAATATTGACATTCGATGTCTAGTCCTCTCGAATATTGAGATTCGATGTCTAGTCCTCTCGGATAGTGAGATCCGATGTCTAGTTCTCTCGGATAGTGAGATCTGATTTCTAGTCCTCTCGGATATTGAGATTCAATGTCTAGTCCTCTCGAATATTGAGATTCGATGACTAGTCCTCTCGGATAGTGAGATTCGATGTCTAATCTTCTTGGATTGCTAGATATGATGTATAGTCCTCTCGAATATTGAGATTCGATGTCTAGTCCTCGCTGATATTGAGATTCGATGTCTAATCTTCTTGGATAGTTAGATATGATGTCTAGTCCTCTCGAATATTGAGATTCGATGTATAGTCCTCTCGAATATTGAGATTCTATGTCTAGTCCTCTCAGATAGTGAAATATGATTTCAAGTCCTCTCGGATAGTGAGATCCGATGTCTAGTCCTCCGGATAGTGAGATTCGATGTCTTGCCCTCTCGGATAATGACTAAAAACAGGAGTTCTGACATGTACCTTTGCTCACGTTAAAACACATTTGGCAGTTGGACATCGAGAAAGCATGCCAAAATGGCCGCTTATCCAGCAAAAAATTATAGGAAAAGTTTACACAAAACGTTAAAACTCTCGACGATAAAAATTATAGTACCTCTGAAGTCGACGGTCATCGGAGTCGAAGGGCACATGAGCTACTGCTGCTGGTGTGCAAACATAGGGACGCAAGTTATATTTAAATACTTGTTGCAGGAGCTACTGAGTTAAGTGCTCTGTGCACACCGTGAGCTGTGTGTCTCATCCATTTTGATCATGTTTCGATATTCCTATTGGTTACGATGAATGATGATATCGTATGACAGGGAACAGTTGGCTTTTCACTTTCTGCGCTGTTTCGCCTTATGTCTTTTGGCGTGTGCTGAGACTGCTATGATGGGGACTACAGTTACCTTTCTTTGTTTGGGAGATGAAATTCGGATGATTACGCTGGCACGGGCGGTTGAGCAATTATGGATTTTAATTCGTTTGCAGTGATACCGGGGCCTTCCATAACCAAACAACCAAAATTTAAATAGAATTTAATCCCACAAGATCTCGCTAGAGATATAAAGTTGCCGTATGCAAACAACAACATCGGTGGATGCGATATCGCTTCGAGTCGACACTCTCGATTTCAGAAGGCAATTTAGAAACAGTTTGATACAAGTACCATTAGACTACCCTTAATAAACGTACACGATAAGCGATGTGGTGCAGTGATTGATGTGGTAGAGCGCCAACAACAGTATCGATAAACAGCTATTGAGACGGAAAGCAGACACCAGCAGACCTGAACTAGATTGTGATAATGATAATGATATAGTACAGTGAGCTTAGTCTTAATAATAACCACATGGGGTTTTTATTGCACTGCCGGGGCCCGAAAGGGGAGTAAAGAATAGCGGCGCTGTACCCTACCAGACATGTTCGTAAGAGGCGAGAAAGGAGGGTTAGGCATGGGACTGGCTATCCCATACTGTAAAAAAATAAGCCGAAAAAAACTTCACAAACATGAACAAGTCAAAGAAAGATAAAGTTAATCCGTCAACCAGGAAAGAGAAGGGCTCTCTGTCTAAGAGACGTATGACGCAATCCGGAGAAAGCCATAAGGAGTCCGGGTTGCCGACTCACCCTTTGTCTACCAGGAAATCATCCAGAATTGGCACCTGGAATGTTCGTACCCTTAACGAACAGGGAAAAGCGGCACAAGTGGCAGCAGAAATGACCAACTACAAGATAGATATTCTGGGAATGTGTGAAACAAGATGGCTGGGAGCGGAGAGAATAAAATTGAATACAGGGGAGATGATTTTATCATCAGGACACCAGGAACCAGGAGCACAACATAGCGAAGGGGTAGCTATAATGCTATCAAAGAATGCACAGAAGACACTAATAGAATGGGAGGCAGTGGGACCAAGACTGGTGAGAGCAACATTTAGAACAACCAAAAACAAAATAAAATTACACATTATACAATGCTATGCACCAACCAACGATAAAGATGACTCAGTTAAAGATGATTTTTATAAACAGCTACAATGTCAGATGGATACAAGACGAGCCAAGGATATTATAATCTTGATGGGAGACCTAAATGCTAAGGTAGGATCAGACAACAGAGGCTTCGAAGAGATTATGGGAAAACATGGACTTGGATATATAAACGAGAATGGAGAGATATTTGTGAATTTCTGCGCCCTTAATCAAATGAGCCTAGGAGGAACAATATTCCAACATAAAAGAATACACAAAGCTACATGGGTGTCACCAGATCATAGAATGGAAAATCAAATTGATCACATATGTATTAATAATAAGTTTAAGTCACCCTTACAGGATGTAAAAGTATATAGAGGGGCAGATATAGCTTCTGATCATCATCTTCTGTTAGCCAAACTTAAAATTAAATTAAAAAGGTATACTACAACGAATAAGGGTAGAAAGTATTTCAATGTAGGGTTTCTTAAAGAACAAGGAATTAAAGATAAATTCGCAGTCACAATATCAAACAAATACCAAGTCCTCCAACAACTAGAAAATACAATAAATATAGAAGATCATTGGAAACAGGTAAAAAATATATGGAAAGAGACATGCGAAGAAACACTGGGGAAAAGAGAACGCCAGAATAAGGCATGGATGACAGCAGAGACCCTGGATAAAATTAAAGAAAGAAAGAACAAGAAAGCAGACATAAATAAGAGCAAAACAAGAAGTAATAAAGCCAAGACACAGGAAGCTTACACAGAGGTGAACACAGAAGTGAGAAGATGCATTAAAAGGGATAAGAGGAAATATATAGATGAATTAGCTAAAGAGGCAGAAGAAGCAGCAAATAAAGGGAATATGAAAGAACTGTACAAAAGCACAAAGAAATTATGTGGAAAATACAAACAGATCAACGCCTTTATCAAAGATAAGAAAGGAAATCTGCTTAGTAATATAAGGGAACAAATGGAGAGATGGAAAGAGCACTTTGAAGAACTTTTGAACAGACCCGGCTCAAATAATCCTCCAGATATACTACCAGCAGAAGAAGAGTTACACGTTAACTGCGGAAAACCAGCAAAGAAGAAATAATGAAAGCCATCAAACTATTAAAAGATGGTAAAGCCACAGGACCAGATGAAATTCCTTCGGAAGCCATCAAAGCAGATATTATCACCTCTACCAAGATGTTACATGATCTATTGGATAAAATTTGGGAGAGGGAAGAAATACTTAAAGACTGGAGAGAAGGTTATATGATCAAACTACCAAAGAAAGGAAGTTTACAGGAGTGCACAAATTATTGGGGAATTATGCTACTATCAGTGCCAGGAAAAATATTAGGCAGGATCATTCTGGAGAGACTAAAAGAGGCTATAGAGAAACACTTGAGAGATGAACAAGCAGGTTTTAGGAAGAACTGATCATGTGCTGATCAAATAACTACTCTACGTATAATAGTTGAACAAAGTTTAGAACTAAAATCTCCACTTTATATTGGATTCATAGATTACGAAAAGGCATTTGATAGTTTAGACAGAAGAATGCTTTGGAAGTTGCTGAGTCATTACGGAATCCCCATAAAGTTTATTAACCTGATAAAAACAATGTATGAAGGAACAAAATGTAGTGTGGTTCATGAAGGACAGCTTACAGAAGCATTTGAAATAAGAACAGGAGTAAGGCAAGGATGCCTTCTGTCTCCATTTCTCTTTCTACTGGCCATAGATTGGATTATGAAAATAACTCAAAACAACAGAAATGGGATCCAGTGGTCACTGACCAAACAACTTGATGATTTAGACTTTGCTGATGACATAGCTCTCCTATCACACAGCCACCAACAGATGCAAGATAAAATGAGTATATTAGATGAGAGATCACAACAGCTAGGCTTAAAGATTAATAGAGATAAGACCAACATTATGAGAATTAATGCAGTTGGCAATAACCAAATAAAACTAGGAGAAATACCTCTACTAGACGTACAATCTTATATATATCTGGGCAGTAATATAGATAAAGAGGGAGGAACAGAAAATGATACCAAAATAAGGATATCAAAAGCAAGAGGAGCTTTCATTGCACTGGGAAACATGGAAATCCAAAGAAATTAGGCTAAATACAAAAATAAAAATTTTCAACTCCAATGTTAAGTCGGTTCTATTATATGGCCGTGAAACATGGAGAATAACAAAATTGACAATCACGAAGGTACAGACTTTCATTAATGGATGCTTGCGCAGAATAAAGGGATGGAAATGGCAGGACAAAGTCACTAACGTGGAATTATGGAAATGTACCGGTAAAATACCAGTGGATAAAGAAATACAGCGAAGGCGATGGCGATGGATAGGACACACCTTACGGAAGCCAACTGAGAGTAATACACAACAGGCCATTTTTTGGAATCACCAGGGAAAAGACAAAGAGGAAGACCAAGGAATTCTTGGAGAAGACAGATTGAAGCAGAGATGAAGATGATGGGGAAGACATGGAATGATCTTAAAAGAATTGCAAAAAACAGAACGACTTGGAAAATGTTTGTTGAAGACCTATGCTCCACTGGGAGCTAAAAGGTAGAAGAAGAGACATGGGGTTTTTGTGTCCACATTGCAATAGCTATAGTCCGTTCCAAAACAGATGTCCGTCTTCGGCATGCTATAACGTAATGACCATTTGATTTTAATTGTTGTCATTTTCTATGTTAGCTGTTTATTGTCGTAAGTAGTAAAGTATAGTACCTCCGTCACGCCAAGTGGCGTATAGGGAATATGGTGTTAGTGACCATAAATTTTACAGACTTTTGGCACATGATTTTTGGGGTAATGTGGTCGGTATTACGCCCGTGCCGCTTTACTTTCCCATAAAAAATCCGGTACCCATTAAAGGCTGGGTGAACCCGGATGCCGTCGGTTGGGATCGAACCCTACCTCTTGTCCTTTGTAGTCCAGTTCACTAACCACTGACTATCGCGGCTCCCTTGTTTATTGTCGTGATGTTATATATTTTTAAAAATTATTGGAAACAAATAGAAGGTTTTAATTATTTTATCTGCGGTAAAATAAAAACAAATATACATAATGATAATAGTCAAATAAAAAATGTACAGTTTCTACTGGTCAACACTACATGCGAATTAAAACAAAAATATTTGTACTGATTTCTCGTTGATTCGTGCGGAACTAACATCATCATCCAGTACTTTCTCTGCAACGAAGGTTGGCTACCATGGATCGCCATTCTACTCTGTTTCTTGCTTTGATGGTGCAGGCTGTCATAGATTGACTTGTTCATCTTTTGATTTTACTCGTCCATGTTAGTCTTGTTCTGCCTTTGCCTCTTTTACCTTGTATTTTTCCTTCCAAAATTACTTTTTGTAGACTGTTGTGTCTTTTAACATGCCCCACAAATTTCATTTGTCTTGTCTTAATTGTATTTAGTAGTTCTCTTTTTATTTTCAGTTGTTTTAAAACTTCATCGTTTGTTTTCTTTTCTTTCCATCCAATTCTACCTATTCTTCTATAAATCCACAGTTCAAAGGATTCAATTTTCTGTTCTGTTTTCGTGTCTAATGTACATGTTTCTGCACTATACAGGAATACTGAGAAGATGTAACATTTTGCCATTCTTAGTTTCAGCCCTGCTGATATTTGTTTTATTGTTAGTATATTTTTCATGGCATTAAAATTACTTTTTGCCACACCTATTCTTTTGTTTATTTCAATTGTGCATTTTCCATCATTGGTTATAGTATTTCCCAGGAATTAACAACGTAGCGTTTATTTGAATATTGCCTGTATGTTCTGAATCATTTCAAAGGCGTAGAATTAGTCGCAGATTGGGAGCATTTACAATAAGCCTAAAGATGAAATTCGTCACACTTTAGAACATTGAGAAGATTTACCAATATTTTTGTAGATATAGCAAAAGCGTGATTATTTATTGTTCTTTGTCAAACCCTGAGAAAATAACTTATATTTTGGTGTTTAATAAACGGTCATTTTATCGCTGGGTCCAAGAATGTGAATAGTTATATTCGGGGAATACAAAAAAGAAGAAATCATTAAATGATTTTGGTAAAGAACTTATAAGAAGACTGGTTTGTTATATGTTTGCTTTGATAAAGAACTTATAAGAAGATAGGTTTGTTATATGTTTGCTTTGATAAAGAACTTATAAGAAGTCAAGTTTGTTATATGTTTGCTTTGATAAAGAACTTATGAGAAGACAGGTTTGTTATATGTTTGCTTTGATAAAGAACTTATGAGAAGACAGGTTTGTTATATGTTTGCTTTGATAAAGAACTTATAAGAAGACAGGTTTGTTATATGTTTGCTTTGATAACGAACTTATAAGAAGACAGGTTTGTTATATGTTTGCTTTGATAAAGAACTTATAAGAAGACAGGTTTGTTATATGTTTGCTTTGATAAAGAACTTATAAGAAGATAGGTTTGTTATATGTTTGCTTTGATAAAGAACTTATGAGAAGACAGGTTTGTTATATGTTTGCTTTGATAAAGAACTTATAAGAAGACAGGTTTGTTATATATTTGCTTTATTAAAGAACTTATGAGAAGACAGGTTTGTTATATGTTTGCTTTGAACGCAACAGTGACACGAATGACGGCATTGTATTTGTAAAATCTACATTATGGAGAGTTGAGAGAAGTGCAGGTTTCAGCTTTAGAAAGTACACTGGTGGAGAAAGAAAACATTATTTGTGAGAAGCCACATATAGTAGCTAGCTTGGAGTCACGATAGCTCAGTTGTTAGTGAACTGGACTATAAAGGACAAGGGGTAGGGTTCAATCCCAACCGACGGCTTCCGGGTCCACCCAGCCTTCAATTGGTACCGGATTTTTTTCTGGGAAAGTAAAGCGGCACGGGCGTAATACCGACCACATTACCCCAAAAATCACGTGCTGAAGGTCTGTAAAATTTATGGTTACTAACACCATATGCCCTATACGCCACTTGGCGTGACGGGGGTACTTTACTTTACATCTAGTAGCTGTGAGAAGCAAGTATTTACGTGAAGTCAAAGAAACGCGTAAAGACTTATCATATTTAGATGAAACAAGGATCAATGTTCACCAAAGTAAAATAAAATGACATTATTAAAGTATTAAAAGATCGGTACATATTAGCAAAGGACGGGGCTTGATAGTTGCATATGCTGGCATCTGGCATAATGGGCCGTTGCAGAATGCTGAAATCGTTTTAGTTACAAAGTCAATAGACAATCGAGACTATCACTCTGAGATGAAGATCCACATATTAAAGAGTGGACTGAGGAAACTGTCATCCCAACATTAGACCGACCCTCTTGTTTAATAAGGGACTATGCGTCATACCACAAGGTAGTTTCACAAGAATAACCTGACATCACCGACTACAAAAGGTGAAATAATGGTATGGCTCATTCAGGTAGACATACCATTTAACGACACGTACCTGATATCTGAATTGCTTTCCATTGTAAAGCAAGTACAACGGACAAAGATATCTCATATAGATAAGTTAATACAAGAGCATGGTTATAGATATTTTAGCCTACCACCTTACCGTTCACACTTAAGTCCCTCAGAACTAGTTTCGGCAAAAGTCAACGGTCAAGTAGCAGCTGAAAATACAACATTCGTTTATGGGATGTTAAGACATTTACAAATCACGTCCTCTCTGAGATAGACAAAGATTACTGTGCAAAATGTGAGGACCATGTCTTATGTGAATAAAAGGAATATTGGAAGATGGATGGTTTTGTGGTTTATTCAGCCGAAAGCAGTAATCAATCTGTTATACTCGTCTGATCCTTAATAAGTATCATTACTCTGAATAAGTTCTTGGAGATAGATTTGCTAGACAGTATATTAACATAAAATTGTAAAACTGATCCTTTTCAGGACATTTCCAGTTATCCAAAATGTTTGATTTCCATACTAAATATAGCTAGTTATAATTTGTTCAGTATAGGAAACATTTACTATCGTTCCTACTTTTATTACTAACTCACTTGATTTCTTCTGACATTGATAACTTTTTCACATAAACATGTAACCTACAAGACGAAAACAACGCATATAATTAGGTTACTATTTGTAACAGGTTGCTCAAATGTTGGTGATACGCCTATGGTTTATCAAAAGTCAAGAAATTGTTAAGCTTATTGCAAGTTCTGGTTTTTTGTCGGGGCGCAATAATCGCTGCATTATACTATTCAAGAATGCATTCCTGAAGTCCATGGAGAAACCAGGAGACCTAGAAATTTGAGATGATTCATGAACCTGACTGAAATCGCACATCCATGACTGTGCACTCTCTTCTTTTGGTAAAGATAAACACTCCACCAAGGATTGCGTTCAAGAAAACTCGATGAAACTCACGCCAACTGTAGAGAAGAACAATGCTTTCCTAACCTTAAAGAATTACTCATGCCAGAACACAATAGAGAAATTCAAACAAGCATGAGCAGAAGCACAACGGGAATCAAGAAGATGTGCGAATGAGTATTGGTCAAATCTGTGCTCTACGAGCCAGAAAGCTGCTGAGCTGGGCGATATACGAAATATGTAGATTACATTAAGATTGCTCAAGGCCCAAACGTCTAAAAATCTCTCTGCCTCGGTAGCCTATTTGGGAAAACCACCCGGCTGGACTACCGACGTTCTGACAACCCGTGTTCGATTCCCGCTGGGAACAGTGTGAGTTGCATTCGTGGTTGGAAAAAAAAAAATAACCACAGGGCCGACCCAGCCGTTGACAGAAATGGGTACCAGGGTATTACCCTGGGAAGATGAGGAATTTTGCATCGCATCGTGAGTTTCGATGCTTGAAGCGACACTACCCAAAAATCTCCGAACATTTCTGGATAGGCTGCCGAGCACATATGGGTGGAGACTCGCGTGCTAAGACGCTGGTTCAAGTCTCGTACTTTACTTTTACTTTACATCTAAAAAATTGTTCCCTTAAAAGACACAAACAGTGAGCTTATCAGTGACAAAACTAAACAGCTGGAAAGTTGGGTCGAACATTATTCAGGTCTCTATTCTGAAGACAGACCAGAAAGGCCACTCCTAGACCAGCTGGTCCCAAAATACACAGTATTGACTGAACTGGACAATGAGCCCATTGAGAAGAAACTTCATGATATCACCTACGGCCTCTAAAGTGGAAAAGCCTCTGGTAACGACACCATCCCAGCCGATGTACACAAGGAAAATCTTGACATACTCCTGCCCTACCTCTGCAAACTCCTTGTCCAATGCTGTAGAAGTGGAGATTAACGCATGACATGAAAGATGCCATGATTGTAACGTTATACAAAAACGAAGGGGACACGGGTGATTGTAACAACTATAGGGGTAGTGGTTCAACAAGGTGTCTCCAGTCTCGCAGCTATATCATTAAATAACACACCCCTTGAATCTGTGATAAAGTTCACCTACCTCGGTTATATGGCCACCATTGTCTCCCTTGAAGAAGACATAAATTCGCAAATCGGAAAGGCAGCTTCCACATTTGCTAAACTTAAAGACAGAGCATGGACGAATATCAAATTAATACTCAGAATTAAGATTTAAATTTACAAAATGTGTGTGCTTAGACACTTCTATACGGATCAGAAACTTGGACTACCTATGCGGGACAGGAGAAAAGGTTAAACAGTTTTCAAGTGAGTTGCCTTAGAAAGATTATGAACATCAAATGGCAGGACAAAGCAACCAACTCTAATGTCTTACAACGAGCCAAGCTCCCATCCATGATGGTAACAGTTTTGAAGTGGTAGACTAAGGTGGCTGGGTCATGTAAGAAGAGTGGCAAACATTTGTATTCCCAAACAAATATTGTATGGCGAGCTTAAAGACGGAAAAAGATCAAAGGGCAGACCAGTGCTGGGATTTAAGGAAGTTTGCAAGGCTTCCTCCAGGGAAAACTCTATCAGCAAAAGAAACTGGGAAAATCTGGCTGCAGATCCTAGCACGTGGAGAACAATAATACAAAATGACACAGCAACTTTCGAGGCGGTGCTGATTTCAAAATCAGAAGACAAAAGGCGCAGGAGAAAGGAGACGATGCCAGACAATACAAATACATCCTGTTTATTCTGGGGATGGATCTGTCTGTCCAATATCGGCAGATTCAGCCACAAAAAAAGCTGTTCAGCAAAGGAGCATCCAGCATAAGACACTAATAGTTTACCAAACTACTGACTTATCATGACTGCTTCCTACCAACCGTCTGTGAAGCCACCAAAGGCCATATACATCATTCTAATGCTGCCGCACAGAACCGTTTAACCGTTAATAGGTTTACCCGCATCACTCTGGGAGGTCACACGCACGTTTACCCGCATCACTCTGGGAGGTCACAAGCACGTTTACTCGCATCAATCTGGGAGATCAAACGCGTGTTTACCCGCATCACTCTGGGAGGTCACACGCGTGTTTACCCGCATCACTCTGGGAGGTCAAACGCGTGTTTACCCGCATCACTCTGGGAGGTCACACGCTCGTTTACCCGCATCACTCTGGGATGTCACACGCTCGTTTACCCGCATCACTCTGGGATGTCACACGCTCGTTTACCCGCATCACTCTGGGAGGTCACACGCACGTTTACCCGCATCACTCTGGGAGGTCAAACGCGTGTTTACCCGCATCACTCTGGGAGGTCACACGCGTGTTTCCCGCATCACTCTGGGAGGTCAGACGCGTCAAAGGTCATACATTGAAATGTAACGCTCTAAAATCTACTCGATCTCAGCCACAGTTGTTTGTCACTGATCTGATGTTTTCGTTTACTTTCTCCTTTGTTTCTCCCCAGAAGGATCAAATACAATATTGCTTCTGTTGAATATTCAAGTTGTTCAGAAGAAGTTATATCTTTAAATTAAAAAAAAAAAAAACCTTATGAATTAAAAATAGAATATTGCAACCCCCCCCCCCCCCCCCCAACTCTCAGATTTGTCAATCTTTGATTTATTTAAAAAATGTTAAGAGCATTAACTACTAAAATATCGTTCACACAACCGCCGCTATGACGATGACACACACTGAAGCCACCTCCACAAAATATTACTTTTAAGAATGAGGAGAAAGTACCAGAGCCAGGACATCCGTAAAAGAAGTAAAGTTTCCAAGATAAGAACTAAAATAATATTTTGCTATAAAAACAAACAGCTGTGACTTATTCTATAAATGTACACGTGTGAACAGCAATCGTTCTCTGCTACATTTATAACAACAAATTGATGCGAGTCACATATTCATATCTAATAACAATGATATATACTTTTTAAGTAGATCATACAAATATAAAAGTGTTTGTTTATAACTCAATTGTACGTGGAAAAGTTGTATATGTGACAGATGCATTAATGTGCACAACAAATAATTCCATTTTTCCTTAAATGACAGCCTTCAGAAATGGGAGCCTTCAGCAACGACAAATTAGTTATTGTTGTTCCGGATTCACGGAGAGAACACAGCTGGAAGTTACTTCAGTTAGAGAGTTCTAATGACCTCACTTTCACAGTAGAGTTTGTTCATACCGGACAATGGCAGATACGTCGAGACTAATATATTTTGTCACTGCCACATAATGGGCCTTCTTTCATACATAAAATAAATAATGGTCCCGTGCTGAGCCTCAACTTGTAGAATGGGACTGAATCCAGTTACTGTGGTGTGACATCTGATAATGGTGTGTCGTGTCGCGAGCATTGAGCTATTTTAACTCGCATTTGTTGCAAACAACACTAGCAATTTGTGTCCGGTTTAGGCTGGACATGCTGGCCTAGTGAAACCAAGTAAGGGATTCTCCCATACCTCAAAGCTTATGGGGAGTACGGTGTTTAGTGCTCATACTTACACATTATCTGTGCATATTTTAAGGGTGGTCTGTTCAGTATCATGCCAGGCCGACTACATATTTTAAACAGTTTCTGATCGCGTACATTTTCGATGGCTGGGTGAATCACGAAGCCTTGTCATCTCGTAAAACAATTCGCAACAACTGGCGACTAAATCCGGACTCTTTATTGTAGGTAGCGAACACTGTAACAGTAAGCTAGTGAAAGCATGGGGGCAGGTAACTTAGTTGTTACCCGCTTCGCAATAGACTATAGCAGTGACGAATGGTAGCGACCAGCGTAGTTAGGACATAATTTAAGTATGGTAATTTTCCAGATACAACAAAGTTAGAAGTATAAGTTCATGTAGTGGTAGCACACAGAAGTGGGGAGGAAGGTAAAGTAGAATTACTGGACGACACGATGAGAGTTAGGTCCATGGAGATTTCCTTGCGGGAAACAGGAGGTTGTTGTGAAAGTGACCATCACGCAAATAGCATGCGTTGACCCCATGACTTTGGCCCGTCTGATAAACAAGGTGTTTTCATCAAACCAGAAGAGGTCAGAGTCGTACGAAAATAAGCTGTTATTGTCGAAGTCTTGGACAGTTGAGACACAAGAGTTCAGATCTCGGACACGAATATGCAGGTGACCAGAGCGCAAGTCACTTGGCAGCAGTTGATTGGCTGCTGAGTCTCAGAGGAAAGAGAGTAGTTGAGTATTTAAACTCCTACACAATAGGTTTAGACAGTGCAGGAAAGTTAGTTCAGTTCATTTCAGGATGAAGTAAGCTAGAGTCAGTAAGTTAGTCAGGAAGTTAGTCAGAAAGTTAAGAAGAATATTAGAGAAGCAGTTAATGAGTTAGTCAGGAATGAGTCAATAAAGTTTCAAGTAGATCAGTCAGGAATAGAAAGTCAACAAGTTATACAGTTACAGTTAGAGAGAAGTCAGGGCAGTGACAGTTAGAACACTCAAGAGTTCGAGTTAGCACAGTCAAAACAGTTGCCAGAAGTTATTAGTAGAGGTTGAAGAGAATATGAACTTTAGTGTTGTGAAAGTGTTAGAAAGATTCCCAGAATTGTGTTTCACATTTCTTCAAGTAAATTGAATAATGTTGTATTAAAATGGGCACTTGGAACGGACCATAGTCACCGGCGGTAGCCTCGGGAAGTTCGGAATTAATTAACATTAATTTAAGATAAGTGCATTCACCACTACAGATCATTGAGCAGAAAGAAATCAATAAACTGATTATCATTAATTATAATGAGCAAAGAGTCTGTCATGAATTTTCCTGTTGTGTTGGTAAACTAAAATCAGTGTGCTGTCAAGTTAAACAGGTTATAATATAATATAATATAATATAATATAATATAATATAATATAATATAATATAATATAATATAATATAATATAATATAATATAATATAATATAATATAATATAATATAATATAATATAATATAATATAATATAATATAATATAATATAATATATATATAATATAATATAATATAATATAATATAATATAATATAATATAATATAATATAATATAATATAATATAATATAATATAATATAATATAATATAATATAATATAATATAATATAATATAATATAATATAATATAATATAATATAATATAATATAATATATATAATATAATATAATATAATATAATATAATATAACAGAGGAAACAAGAAATAATAAATATACTATCACAACACATAACAACTTAACCACAGCCTGTGAACGCATCTCGAAAGAGCTGATGTACAACGAGCTCAACACGGCAACAGAAAACCCAGCCCGAATAGAAGAAAGGTTTCTGAGACTGTCCCAAAGGTACTATCTACTGTCTATCATAGACTATATCAAAGGTACTATCTACTGTCTATCATAGACTATCCCAAAGTACTATCTACTGTCTATCATAGACTATCCCTGAGGTACTATCCACTGTCTATCATAAACTATCCCAAAGGTACTATCTACTCTCTATCATAGACTATCTTAAATTGGCTATCTACTAGTATCTACTGTGTCATATGCTATCCCAACGGACTATCCACTGGTATCCACTATCTACCAGAAAATATACCAATGGTGGCTGTTAAATAGCTACAATTGCTACGTGAACATGAAGGGAACTGCTACGCAATACCGCCTATTACAGCGCAGTAAAATAATTTGTGTGTCTGCTTCACTGAAGAAGCGGAAAATCACAAACGACACGTTACAAATTTAAATCGTTGTCACACAGAATATTAAGAATAAAACAATCAAAATCTATATGACCATCTGTGATCGTGCATGTCCCGCATGTGGCATGGAATATATATCCAAAATAGGACTTTCCATTCACTCCAGACGTACATATAATGTTCACCTACAATAGGGAGCGGGAGCCGCGATATCTCAGTGGTTAGTGAACTGGACTACAAAGGACAAAAGGTAGGGTTCGATCCCAACCGACGGCCTCCAGGTTCACCCAGCCATAAATGGGTACCGGATTTTTTTTTCTGGGAAAGTAAAGCGGCACGGGCGTAATACCGATCACATTACCCCCAAAATCATGTGCTGAAGGTCTGTAAAATTTATGGTCACTAACACCATATTCAGGGTGTCCGGTTAGCGCAATCGATAGGCGGTTGGCTTACCACGGCAACAGCCGGGGTTCGTAATCCTGGCGAGGACACCTGGGTTTTACTAATTCCCTAAAAATTAGTAGGAGCCGCGATAGCCCAGTGGTTAGTGAACTGGACTACTACGGACAAGGGGTAGGGTTCGATCCCAACCGACGGCTCCGGGTTCACCCAGCCTTAAATGGGTACCGGATTTTTTCTGGGAAAGTAAAACAGCACGGGCGTAATACCGACCACATTACCCCAAAAATCATGTGCTGAAGGTCTGTAAAATATAGGGTCACTAACACCATATTTCCCTATACGCCACTTGGCGTGACGGGGGGTACTTTACTTTTTTACTAACACCATATTCCCTATACGCCACTTGTCGCGACGGGGGCTCTTTTACTTCTTACTTACGATTGGGAGCACAAGAGATACGACATTACCAAGGCTGAAAGTGGGCAGTGATTTATAGCTGAATGTTTGTATCAGGATCCGCGAACCACAACTAGCCAAGATACCACTGCAGCTGCACGAGATAGACCTGGAACTAAGCAGACCAGTCTGACCAAGAGCATAGAAATCGAAGATAAAAAGTAAACCCGTCTCAAAAAATGTAGTGTTGAGTCGGATGTGTTGGGCCGCAAGTGCAGAAATTGCCACTTGTTGTAAACAACAACACAGTACATCGTCGCCAATTTATGGCCCTGTTAAAGATGATCGCAGAAGTAGGACAAGGAAGAGAATATGCCGAGTAAATGGTGTTTTTTCCGGTAGTCCATTAATTGTATAACCCATTTTAGTTTATCACTCACTACACACGACAAGGGGCCTCGATGACTGAGTGGTTAGTGTGCTCGCTTCCTGGTGGCTGAGTGGTTAGTGTGCTCGCTTCCTGGTGGCTGAGTGGTTAGTGTGCTCGCTTCCTGGTGGCTGAGTGGTTAGTGTGCTCGCTTCCTGGTGGCTGAGTGGTTAGTGTGCTCGCTCCCTGGTGGCTGAGTGGTTAGTGTGCTCGCTTCCTGGTGGCTGAGTGGTTAGTGTGCTCGCTTCCTGGTGGCTGAGTGGTTAGTGTGCTCGCTTCCTGGTGGCTGAGTGGTTAGTGTGCTCGCTTCCTTGTGGCTGAGTGGTTAGTGTGCTCGCTTCCTGGTGGCTGAGCGGTTAGTGTGCTCGCTTCCTGGTGGCTGAGTGGTTAGTGTGCTCGCTTCCTTGTGGCTGAGTGGTTAGTGTGCTCGCTTCCTTGTGGCTGAGTGGTTAGTGTGCTGGCTTCCTGGTGGCTGAGTGGTTAGTGTGCTAGCTTCCTGATGGCTGAGTGGTTAGTGTGCTCGCTTCCTGGTGACTGAATGGTTAGTGTGCTCGCTTCCTGGTGACTGAGTGGTTAGTGTGCTCACTTCCTGGTGGCTGAGTGGTTAGTGTGCTCGCTTTCTGGTGGCTGAGTGGTTAGTGTGCTCGCTTCCTTGTGGCTGAGTGGTTAGTGTGCTCGCTCCCTGGTGGCTGAGTGGTTAGTGTGCTCGCTCCCTGGTGGCTAAGTGGTTAGTGTGCTCGCTTCCTGGTGGCTGAGTGGTTAGTGTGCTCGCTTCCTGGTGGCTGAGTGGTTAGTGTGCTCTCTTCCTGGCCAGAAGGGTCCGGGTTCAATCCCGAGCAGTGGCGGATATTTTTTGGACTGAATCTGCTTCGGGATTCACCCACCCTCTAAAAATGGGTACCAGAGTTTTTCTGGGAAGAAAGGGCAGGCTGGCGTGATACTGACAATATCACCCAAAAATGTGCCGTGGTCATAGAAAAATATGGTCACTAACACCATATTCCACATACGCCTCCTAGCAAGGCGTGGAGGGAACCTTATTTACACACAACAAAATATCACTAATACAGAGCAACAGTCTGAGAGATAAGATCAGAAATGAAGAATTGAGAAAAAGCTAGCAATAGCCCCAGCCATAGAATATATAAGGAAACAACAGATAAAATGGTTCGGCCACGTGACAAGGCAGAAAGAACAAAACACAACACAACGAGCCTTCAACAAACGTTGTGAGAACACCAGACCCAAGGGTCGACCACGAAAAAGATGGATCGATGGAATATTAGAAGCACTTGGAAACATAACAGCAGCAGAGGCGAACAGAAGAGCAAAAGACAGCAAATTATATCTCCCCTCGACGCTGAAAGGCAGATGAGGAAGGAAAGAAGAAGAAAAAGAGAACAGAGCCACAACTTCACTAACAAAAGTACAGCAAATGCGTTAAATAAACAAGTTATTCCAATTACGACAAAAATGTTGCTCAAAAGAACGTGTCATAAACACAAAGCTAGCTGTTTACCGAGCGAAGATTTTCCTAACATGCGTGCGACATTGCCCTACCCAAGTCACTCACCGCTGCCATAGCAAAACAGCAGCCAAGTCTTCTCAAGTTTCGAGCGAATACCGTATAACTATTTTTATAAGTGCAGGAGTACTTATGTTGAAAGTTACTTTTATATTACTAAATAAATTTATATATTTCCTTATTACTGGAAGAGAGAGAAGATCAAGTTTCCTCCCGCCTGCAACACAGTAGTCTGGGAGAAGTTAGACAAGTCGTTAGCAAAAGCCATAGACCACCACCAAAGTGTTTTGAGTATTAAGTGTTAAGTGTAGTCATTTTGTGCCAAACATACAGTGTAATCCTTAGAGGCAATGCAGCAGGAGAACGACGCCTTGGAGTCATGAGCCAGGCGGGCCCACCTCCCCTAGAGTGTCAAGAAGCTAAAGGGCCGAAACACTTGATCGACGGGGACCACTTCTGATGATCAGACTGCCTCCTGCTACGAAGCTGTGTACAAAGAGTTTCCTACTACTTTTCGGTATCATATTCCCTGGACGGTCATTTTTCTCATCTAGACTAGCTAGTCTGTAATATACGACCCTGGGATCTTCTTTCTTCTTTTCTCTTTTCACTGATACCTAAAAGGTGTCGTGGTTTATATCATTTGTCGTTCTTGTGCTGCTCGAATTGTCTGAATTAGTGATTTTCCTTTGTTGTTACATGTCTCTGTCACTGCATCTATCCATCTTCTTCTGGGTCTTCCTCTTGGTCTTTTTCCATGCATTCTCGAGAAGAACGCCCTTGATGGTGATTGGTGAGGATTCATTCTGACCAGGTGACCAAACCATTTAAGTTGTTGTTGTTCTATATATTCTTGGCAGGGTTTTGTTCCTACTATTTTTCTTATGGTTTCATTTGGTATTCTATCTCTTCTTGTGTTGTTTGTTACTTTTCTCAAGCAACGCATCTCACATGTATTGATCTTTCTTAAATGTAATTTAGAAAGGGTCCATGTTTGACTTTCATAGCTTAAAGTTGGTATGAAGATGCTATTTATCATTTGTTGTTTAGCTGGCATAGAAATGTTTGGATGTCTTAGCAACGGTGAAAGCTGGTATGTGACAGCATTTGCTTTTTGTATTCTCATGTCAATTTCTCTGACCCTGGGATAAAGATAAATATTCAGAGGTAGAAACATTTTTTTCTGGCAACATGAAGTATTGATAGATGAAAGATAAAAGCAGAGGCTGCAGAATTGAAAAACAAATAATGCAAAACACGTTTAACAACATGAAAATGATACACGTTCTTGGATATAAATTTGCGGCATTAAAACTGGAGCTAAGAACAGTTTAGTGTTTTGTTCATTTAATATCTTTGTGTGGTTCATTAATATGGGTATTAATTTGCTATTTAAGTAATCAAAGAAGACATTCTAGAAATGTGGATTTGAGAAGTAGAAAATTTGGATGGTTAAATAAGAACAGACAAAGTGGATGATAATTGCGAGGAAATTATTCAGTAAAGGTACTTCTCTTTTGTTAGAGGTTTGAGGTGGGTATGTATGTTGAGACACTTCTCTTTTGTTAGAGGTTTGAGGTAGTCATGTATGTTGAGACACTTCTCTTTTCTGAAAAGTTAAAACAAATCATGGGTGTCAAAGTACTTCTTTTATTTGAGAAGTTAATACAAATCATGGGTGTCAAAGTATTTCTTTTATTAGAGAAGTTAAAACAAATCATGGGTGTCAAAGTATCTCTTTTATTTGAGAAGTTAAAACAAATCATGGGTGTCAAAGTATTTCTTTTATTTGAGAAGTTAAAACAAATCATGGGTGTCAAAGTATTTCTTTTATTTGAGAAGTTAAAACAAATCATGGGTGTCAAAGTATTTCTTTTATTTGAGAAGTTAAAACAAATCATGGGTGTCAAGTGTTTCTTTTATTTGAGAAGTTAAAACAAATCATGGGTGTCAAAGTATCTCTTTTATTTGAGAAGTTAAAACAAATCATGGGTGTCAAAGTATTTCTTTTATTTGAGAAGTTAAAACAAATCATGGGTGTCAAAGTATTTCTTTTATTTGAGAAGTTAAAACAAATCATGGGTGTCAAAGTATTTCTTTTATTTGAGAAGTTAAAACAAATCATGGGTGTCAAAGTGTTTCTTTTATTTGAGAAGTTAAAACAAATCATGGGTGTCAAAGTATTTCTTTTATTTGAGAAGTTAAAACAAATCATGGGTATCAAAGTATTTCTTTTATTTGAGAAGTTAAAACAAATCATGGGTATCAAAGTATTTCTTTTATTTGAGAAGTTAAAACAAATCATCATCATTGAGTACCGTCTCCGCATCGAAGGTTGGCTACCATGGAGCGCAAATTCCACTGTCTCTTGTTTTGATGGTGCAGATTGTCATAGGTTGACTTGTCCATCTATTGATGTTACTCGTCCATGTTAGTCTTGGTCTTCCTCTGCCTCTTTTACCTTGTATTTTCTCTTCCAATATTACTTCTATTAGGATGTTGTGTCTTTTAACATGTCCACAAAATTTCATTTGTCGTGTTCTAATTGTGTTTTGTAGTTCTCTTTTCATTTTAGTTGTTTTAAAACTTCATCGTTTGTTTTCTTTTCTTTCCATCTAATTCTACCTATTCTTCTATATATCCACATTTCAAATGCTTTAATTCTCTGTTCTGTTTTCTTATCTAATCTCCATGTTTCTGCACCATATAAGAATGTTGAGAAGACAAAACATTTTGCTATTCTTAGTTTTAGCCCTGGTGTTATTTGTTTTGATGCTAGTATGTTCTTCATGACATTAAAATTACTTTTTGCCATCCCTATTCTTTTGTTTATTTCAGTTGTACATTTTCCATCATTGGTTATGGTATGTCCAAGGTAGTTGTAGCTCTGAACTGTCTCCAGATCTATTCCTTCAAGTGTGATATTTATTTGTAGGTCTTGAGAATTTTCTTTGTTTATGATCATAGTTTTAATCTTTTTGATATTCATATCTAGTCCATAATTTTTGCTTGTCATGTTTATTTTCATTAATTAATTGTAGATCTTTAGGATTTTCTGCTAGTAGTACAGTATCGTCAGCACATCTTAGGTTATTGATTATCTTTCCATTAATTTGTAGGCCTGGCATCTCTTTGACGCTTTTTACAAATTTGCTCAGTGTATAGATTGAACAAACTTGGTGATAGGATGCATCCTTGTCTTACTCCTCTTTTATATTAATGGGTGTAGAGTTCCTGTTATATTTTATTATTGCTGTTTGCTCCCAGTATAAATTAAATATTAATCGTATGTGTGTATCGTCCAGATTTATATCTTTTAGGCAGACATAAAAACAAGTCATGAATATCAAAGTAGACCAGTATATATATATATATATATATATATATATATATATATATATATCAAATATCTCTTATGTGACACGTTAAAACAAGTATATGGATATCAAAGTACTTCTCTTATGTGACACATTAAAACAAGTATATGAATATCAAAGTACTTGTCTTATGTGACACATTAAAACAAGTATATGAAGATCAAAGTACTTGTCTTATGTGAGACGTTAAAACAAGTATATGGATATCTCTAGTACTTCTCCTATGTGACACGTTAAAACAAGTATATGGATAACTCAAGTACTTCTCCTATGTGAGACGTTTAAACAAGTATATGGATATCAAAGTACTTCTCTTATGTGAGGGATTATAGCAATTCATATACCTCAGTTTCAATATTCAATCAGTACAGCAACATTAAAAGCTAACATTTAAGGATACCTTCCAGGTACATTAAACAGGTCGGTTCCCAATTGTATGGACATTAGTCGTATCCCAATTCTATGGACATTGGTCGGATCCCAATTGTATGGGCATTGGTCGGATCCCAATTGTATGGACATTGGTCGCTTCTCAATTGTATGGGCATTGGTCGGATCCCAATTGTATGGACATTGGTCGCTTCTCAATTGTATGGCCATTGGTCGGATCCCAATTCTATGGGCATTGGTCGAATCCCAATTGTATGGACATTGGTAGGATCCCAATTGTATGGGCATTGGTCGGATCCCATTGTGTGGACATTGGTCGGATCCCAATTGTATGGACATTGGTCGGTTCCCAATTGTATGGTCATTGGTCGATTCCCAATTGTATGGCAATTGGTCAATTCTCAATCGTATGGTTATTGGTCGATTCCCAATCGTATGGACATTGGTTGATTCCCAATTGTAAGGACATTGGTCGATTCCCAATTGTATGGAAATTGGTCTATTCCCATTGTATGGAAATTGGTCTATTCCCACTTGTATGGACATTGGTCGATTCCCAATTGTAAGGACATTGGTCGATTGCCAATTGTATGGACATTGGTCGGTTCCCATTGTATGGACATTGGTCGGTTCCCAGTAGTGACAATACTATTTTTTTTTTACCTTTGTGTGATAAATTACAATAACCACAATGCACTTCAAATTCACCGGACATGCGCAGTTTATTTTCAGTCCCTCAACTAACTTCCCTAGAAATAAGGAAAACTGAATAATGTTGCCATTAATAATCGTGTAGCCTATTAAGGTTCACTATATATTTGTATAATTAAATGCGTTATTTTTAATGAAAGCTTGGCTACTCAACAAACGGGCCTCATTTCTGCTCTTAATTTATGTTTCTCAATCTGTCTTACAACATTTCGCACTCTACTCACGTTTTTTCAATCTGTTGTACTAACATTTCACTCTATTCATGTTTCTCAGTCTATCTTGTTAACATTTCTGCCTATTCATGTTTCTCGGTCTATCTTGTTAACATTTCCCTCTATTCATGTTTCTCAGTGTATCTTGTTAACATTTCCCTCTATTCACGTTTCTCAGTGTATCTTGTTAACATTTCTGCCTATTCATGTTTCTCAGTGTATCTTGTTACATTTCCCTCTATTCATGTTTCTCAGTCTATCTCCCTAGCATTTTCTACTCTATTTACTTTCTCAATCTGTCTTAAACATTTTATTTTTGCTTTCATCTCCCCTGTGGTTTCCAATCTTGCCCAAACCATCATTCACTGCGAGAACAGGACTCGACGAGTAAATCTTCAACTTGTTTACTTCACGCATTTCCTACCCCAGCACAAATCTTCTTCTTCTTTTTTTCCCATTCTGTTCTTCTTTCCTTGACAACATAATTACTGGTCTCATCATGCAACATCAATCTCTTTGTTCTCTGTAATCCATTTTTTAAAGCAATTACATAATGCAATATTTTTTTTCGCTGACACATGCTGTAATATCTGTGTTACTCATCTTGTATTTCTTGTTTTCACTGTTTTATTTTTATTACTCTCGTAATTAATTTAATTGTCATTGGTTCTTTTGTGTTGTTTCTGTGTCTTCTATTCATGATACAACTTTCTGTCGGCACATGTATTTTGGCTTTTGGTGCTGTTCCATTTTTAGTTATTTTATGCCTTACAGCGTCAATGAAAAATGTAAATACTTTTGACAGAGTCGTTGAGTCTCTTCCACTTTTAGTTGGTTGTTGGTATAGTGTTTGAAATGTAGTTGTTTTATCTGTTTAATTGACTTCTCGTTCTTCACTTCCAGCTGTACCATATTGTTAAGAATTTGTGTGTGAACCTGTTCACAAGTTATATATCTTTATATGTTGTTTTTTTCTGCATAACCGAAACAACATTAATGTTTCGAATATACACATTCATAGTTATGTCTCCTATTGTTGTCATCTGTAGTGTGCAGGTCTGAAGGTATAAGTCTACTATTTGTAGTGTATTGAGGTAAAGGTATGTATCTACTACTTGTAGTATGTTCACACAAAGGCTTGCGTCTATTGCTTGTAATGTGCTGGTGTAAAGTATGTGTCTACTACTTGTAATTTGCTGATGTAAAGGTTTGCGTCTACTACTTGTAGTTTGCTGATGTAAAAGTTTGCGTCTACTGCTTGTGGTTTGCTGATGTAAAGGTTTGCGTCTACTACTTGTAGTTTGCTGATGTAAAAGTTTGCGTCTACTACTTGTAGTTTGCTGATGTAAAAGTTTGCGTCTACTACTTGTAGTTTGCTGATTTAAATGTTTGCGTCGACTACTTGTAATTTGCTGATGTAAAAGTTTGCGTCTACTACTTGTAGTTTGCTGATGTAAAGGTTTGCGTCTACTACTTGTAATTTGCTGATGTAAAAGTTTGCGTCTACCACTTGTAGTTTGCTGATGTAAAGGTTTGCTTCTACTACTTGTAATGTGCTGATGTAAAGGTATGTGTCTACTACTTGTAATTTGCTGATGTAAATAAAGGTTTGCGTCTACTATTTGTAATTTGCTGATGTAAAAGTTTGCGTCTACTACTTGTAATTTGGTGATGTAAAAGTTTGCGTCTACTACTTGTAGTTTCTGATGTAAAGGTTTGCGTCTACTACTTGTAGTTTGCTGATGTAAAGGTTTGCGTCTACTACTTGTAGTTTGCTGATGTAAAAGTTTGCGTCTACTACTTGTAGTTTGCTGATGTAAAGGTATGTGTCTACTACTTGTAATTTGCTGATGTAAATAAAGGTTTGCGTCTACTACTTGTAGCTTACTGATGTAAAGGTTTGCGTCTACTACTTGTAATGTGCTGATGTAAATAAAGATATGCGTCTACTGCTTGAAGTATACTAACGTAAGGTGATAACTACTTCTGTGTGTACTTTAAATATCATTAGTAATGAGTATTTATTTTGGAATGCAGCCACTCTTTTGAGTTCTTGATAATATCTTTCTGTATTATATGAAAGGAATTGGAATAGTAGTTAACCAATACTGCGTGTAATGATATTTATTTTATATACGGGGATAATCTGACGACGAACTGTGTTTTGTATGTTCGGAGTTGGAGTCAAACACGATGTCCTAACATCATCAGGCGCTATACATTTAAATACTATGACTATCATCATTTTCAGGAGGACGTGAACTTCCGGGCAATATGGTGGATAGGCGGCAGGAACCATTGAAGGCTATGTCTGAAAAGTGTTCCTTGTTGCAGTTTCCTCATATTCCAAGTCCGGCTTGTTGCAGGAGCTACTGAGTTAAGTGCTCTGTGCACACCGTGAGCTGTGCGTTTCATCCGTTTTGATCATGTTCCGATCATATTCCAAATGTTTACGATGAATGCTGATATCGTATGACAGGGAACAGTTGGCCGTGTTCACTTTCTGTGCGGTTTCGCCTTATGTCTTTTGGCGTGTGCTGAGACTGCTACAGCTACCTTTCTTTGTTTGGGAGATGAGTTAGTAATTCGGATGATTCCACTGGCACGGACGATTGAGCAATTATGGATTTTAATTCGTCTGCAGTGATACCGGGGTCTTCCATAACCATAACCATTTTATATACACGAAAAATCAGATTGAATTGCATTGTAATATACCGTGTATTAGTTTGATACGGATAGCTTACTACCTTTCTTATGTTCCATGTGTTCTACGTTGTCTGGCGCTGTTTCTTTTAATGACAGTTTAAAATTTAATGAGGCTTATGAATGGTGACTTGTATAGACTGTTAGGGGGGAGGGTGTGGACGGGGCACGGTGTAACCAAACCACTAATTAAAAATTCATTGACAGTCCAGGCAGTGCCGTTGTGTAAGTTGATGAGTTGATTTCGTTGTTCAATTTCATAAACTTGAACTCCTCAAACTATAACTACCAGCAGCCATAATGTTTCCTCTGCACTCTCCTTTACTTCTTTCTCATAGTCTTCATAATCCTTTTACTTTTTCTCATAGTCTTCAGAATTATTTTCCTCTTTCTCATAGTCTTCATAATCCTTCCCCCCTTTTCTCATAGTCTTCACAATCCTTTTCCTCTTTCTCATAGTCTTCATAATCCTTTTCCTCTTTCTCATAGTCTTCACAATCCTTTTCCTCTTTCCCATAGTCTTCATAATCCTTTCCCCCTTTTCTCATAGTCTTCACAATCCTTTTCCTCTTTCTCTTAGTCTTCACAATCCTTTTCCTCTTTCTCATAGTCTTCACAATCCTTTTCCTCTTTCTCATAGTCTTCATAATCCTTTTCCTCTTTCTCATAGTCTTCACAATCATTTTCCTCTCTCTTATAGTCTTCACAATCCTTTCCTCTTTCTCATAGTCTTCACAATCTTCTTCCTCTTTCTCATAGTCTTCACAATCCTTTTCCTCTTTCTCATAGTCTTCATAATCCTTTTCCTCTTTCTCATAGTCTTCACAATCCTTTTCCTCTTTCTCATAGTCTTCACAAACTTTTTTCTCTTTCTTATAGTCTTCACAATCCTTTTCCTCTTTCTCATAGTCTTCACAATCCTTTTCCTCTTTCTCATAGTCTTCATAATCCTTTTCCTCTTTCTCATAGTCTTCACAATCATTTTCCTCTCTCTTATAGTCTTCACAATCCTTTTCCTCTTTCTCATAGTCTTCACAATCCTTTTCCTTTTTCTCATAGTCTTCACAATCCTTTTCCTCTTTCTCATAGTCTTCACAATCTTTTTCCTCTTTCTCATAGTCTTCACAATCCTTTTCCTCTTTCTCATAGTCTTCATAATCATTTTCCTCTTCATCATCTTCCACCACTTCTTCTTTTTCCGTTTCCATTTTCTCCTCTTTTGTCTTTTTTTTCATTCTTTACGTTTCTCATTCTTTCCTTCTTCCTGCTTCTCGTCCAAATCTTTTTCTTCTGTTTCGTTTCGTTTGTCTTCCTCTTCTTTTCTCCCATTTTCCCCACCTCCCTCCTCTTCTTAGTCTATTTCATCTTAGCTTTGGTTGTCTTCCCCTAAATCTACATATTATCCCATATAGATGTCTTTTCAATGCTAATTTATAAGTAGACTTTTCCTTCAAAGATCATCCCCTCCCCTCCCCTACCACAAGTAAAGTACCCCCGTCACGCCAAGTGGCGTATAGGGAAATATGGTGTTAGTGACCCTATATTTTACAGACCTTCTGCACATGATTTTAGGGGTAATGTGGTCAGTATTACGCCCGTGCTGCTTTACTTTCCCAGAAGAAAATCCGGTACCCATAAAGGCTGGGTGAACCCGGAAGCCGTCGGTTGGGATCGAACCCTACCCCTTGTCCGTGGTAGTCCAGTTCACTAACCACTGAGCTATCACGGCTCCCCCCTACCACAAATTTAGCTAAATTTTAATTTTAAAAAAAAGAATGAAAATTAAGCAGGGTGACCGAAGGCGGTGTTACTAGTTTACGTTATATTTGGGTATTTTTTGGGTCTTACATTTCCGAATTCGGCAGGGGTAATATTTTTATCTAGATACTTAAACAATATTTTTGTTTCCCCAGACAACTGTTATTTTGGTCTACTATTTTCGATTTTTGGAGCCGCGATAGCTCATTCGTTAGTGAACTGGACTACAAAAAGACAAGAGCTAGAGTTCGATCCCAACCGACAGCTTCCGGGTTCACCCAACATTAAAAGGGTACCAGATTTTTTCTGGGAAAGTAAAGCTGCAGGGGTGTATTACTGACCACATTACCCCAAAAATCATGTGCCGAAGGTCTATAAAAATTATGCTCACTAACACCATATTCCCTATACGCCACTTGGCGTGACGGGGGCTCTTTACTTATACTTACTTTTCGATTTTAACAGCCAATGTTTCTTTTTTTTTCTTGCGTACAAGATCCTGTTATTTATTTTGCGTACAAGATCCTGTTATTTATTTTGCGTACAAGATCCTGTTATTTATTTTGCGTACAAGATCCTGTTATTTTCTTGCGTACAAGATTCTGTTATTTTCTTGCGTACAAGATCCTGTTATTTATTTTGCGCACAAGATCCTGTTATTTTCTTGCGTAAAGATCCTGTTATTTTCTTGCGTACAAGATCCTGTTATTTTCTTGCGTACAAGATCCTGTTATTTATTTTGCGCACAAGATCCTGTTATTTTCTTGCGTAAAGATCCTGTTATTTTCTTGCGTACAAGATCATGTTATTTTCTTGCGTACAAGATCCTGTTATTTATTTTGCGTACAAGATCCTGTTATTTTCTGCGTACAAGATCCTGTGTTTAGCCGTTACCAGAGATGACTAGACGTGGAGTCTCACTGCCCAGAGACTGGGTAATAGTAATGCCACGAATCAGTCACGGATTCAGAGTGAACATTTCCCACTTCTTGTGATGAGATTCTAACCTGGGACCTTCTTCGATTTTGTGATATCTAGTCTAGAATCCCTACCACAGAATATATAAAGAAACAACGGATGAAATAGTTTGGTGAGGGAGAACTTCATCTTCATCATTTATGACTATAACTTCTAATACAAACTGTAAGCTATGGGTCGCTTACCACTTTCTGCCCAGGCACTGTTATTATTCTTCTTCGTCACTTCTATCTTACTGTTTACGAAAAGCATTGTATTTGCTGGGGAGTCTGTTGAGTCTATACACACTATAATCATTCTAGAAAATGTCTACATTTTCATCATCATCATCATCGAGTACCGTCTTCGCAACGAAGGTTGGCTACCATGGATCGCCAATCCACTCTGTTTCTAGCTTTGATGGTGCAGGTTGTCATAGATTGACTTGTCCGTCTTTTGATGTTATTCGTCCCTGTTAGTCTTGCCTCTGCCTCTTTTACCTTGCTTTTTCCCTTCCAATATTACTTTTGCTTGCTTGCGTTCGCCCGATGACTAAAGTATTCTAGAGTATTCGTAGACTATAGAATTCCTCTTTGTCATCCGCCCTTAAAAGCACGTTAAGTTGGTGTTTCTGCGTTGTGTTGTGGTTTGCAGTATAACTGTGATATTTGCGCCTTTCGGCCCAACACATCCGACTTCAGCACGACATTTTTGAGTACCGGTTGTCTTCCCTCTTCGATCCCTACTCGCTTGGCCAGACTAGACAGATTAGTCTGTTACTAGAGGCACTACGGAGAGGTGGAGCAGTGTCTGAATGGTTCTGGTTCACCGATCCTGGCGCAAGCTATCAGCTGTGGGTCGGTGACAACTTCCAGCTCTGGTACTGTGAGGCGCACCTTCGCCTCCATATTACTTTTAGTAGGCTGTTGTGTCTTTTAACGTGTCCCAAAAATGTCAGTTGTCTTGTCTTAATTGAATTTAGTAGTTCTCTTTTTATTTTTAGTTGTTTTAAAACTTTATCGTTTGTTATCTTTTGTTTCCATCCAATTCTACTTAATCTTCTATAAATCCACATTTCAAAGGCTTCAATTTTCTGTTCTGTTTTCTTGTCTAATGTCCATGTTTCTGCACCATACAGGAATATTGAGAAGATGTAACATTTTGCTATTCTTAGTTTCAGCCCTGCTGTTATTTGTTTTGTTGTTAGTATATTTTTCATGGCATTAAATTACTTTTGCCATACCTATTCTTTTGTTTATTTCAATTTTACATTTTCCATAATTGGTTATAGTATGTCCAAGGTAGTTGTAGTTTGAACTGTCTCCAGATCTATTCCTTCAACTGTGATATTTATTTGTAGGTCTTGAAAATTTGCTTTGTTTATGATCATAGTTTTAGTCTTTTTGATATTCATATCTAGTCCATATTTTTTGCTTGTTATGTTTATCACATTAAGCAATTGTTGTAGGTCTTTAGGATTTTCTGCTAGTAGAACAGTATCATCAGCATATCTTAGGTTATTGATTATCTTTCCATTAATGTTTAGGCCTGGCATCTATGTGATGTTTTTAAAGATTTGCTCAGTGTATAGATTGAACAAGCTTGGTGATAGGATGCATCCTTGTCTTACTCCTCTTTTTATATCCATGGGTGTAGAGTTCTCTTTGTTATATTTTATTATTGCTGTTTGCTCCCAGTACAAATTACATATTAGTAGTTTGTCCGTGTCGTCTAGATTTATATCTTTTAGGCAGTCTATAAGTGGATTATGGTGTATTCTATCGGAAGCTTTGGTGTAGTCTATGAAGCAGGCATATATTGGTTTGTTTAATTCTATGTACTTTTCAATCAATGTTCTCATGCAGAATAATATGGCTTCTTTTGTCCCACTGTTTTTCCTGAATCCAAATTGTTACTCATCTAATTCAGTATTGATTTTATTCTGGATCCTACCCTGTATAACTTTTAGTAAAATTTTTGTTACCTGGCTCATTAGGCTTATTGTTCTAAAATCACTGCATTCAACTGCACCATTCTTTTTAGGCAATGCAATGAAAGTTGATGTTCTTAGTTCATTTGGTATGTATCCTGTATGGTATATGTCATTGCATATGTCTGTGATCCCTTCAATGCCCAAATCTTCTAGTGCCTGTATCATCTCTATCTGTATATTGTCAGGTCATGCTGCCTTTCCCTTTTTTATTGTTTTTATAGCTTTTTCTACTTCAGATTTCAGGATTTTATAGTTGTATGTACATTTTATAAATGACTTTTTGTCCCTTTCGTCGTGAAATAATTATGTTATATATTCCTGCCATCTACCTATTATATCTCTGTTGTCTGTTAGCATTCTTCAATCTTTGTTTGCAATACATCCGCTTCCTGCAGTTTTTTTTTTTGTCTTTATTAGTCATTCTCTTTATTTCTGTGTGTATCTCTCTTAAGTTTTGTTTACTTTCCTTAGTTTCGACTTCTATACATCTTTGGTTGAGCCAGTCTTCTTTTGCCGTTTTGCACATTCTACATTTTATTAGCAAATATGATTAATTATATGATTATTATTTACTGTTACCTTGGCAGTGTCATACAGCCTGCTCTTTTCAGTTGCAAACATTTTAGGCTTCTTTCGCTTTCTACGTTGTATCATAGGATCTATATAGCACCAGTCGGTGATTAAATGAAGTTCGATCTAATTTGCTCTGAGTAAAAGATCAGAAGAAAACAAAAAAAGCATGAACTCCGCGGGATTCGAACATGAAATGCGATAAGCAACAGACGAACACTGCAGCCTTCCAACTATATCGATCCCTTATCTCCACACTCACCGCTACATTCTCCTTAATTTGGCTCAAAACATGTTGCATGTCCTTTATGTGCAGCTCTCAATTGAAAGTGCAGCCCTCGTGTACTTCTCCAAGAGTATGAAAAGCGGCACGAGCGAAAAAAGAGGGGGGGGGTGGATGTTTCTGAACATATTCTAGTTATTTTGATCATCCGCTTATTTTCCATTCTTCCTTCTTCGGAAGAGTTCATCCTTTCATTGCATGAATGATTAAATAGCGCTGTCGCGGACAAATTGAAAGTAACTCCAGCTCTGTCATCAATCACACGTAAAATATAACTTCCGAGTGCAGAACGAGTTTTAGTTTTCGAAAATGAGTTATTCTGATCAAGATATCTTTTGTGTCTAATTGTTTTTCTGTTCGTAGTTTTTGTATGTAACTATTTTTGTTTGACATTCCCGAGTAATGTGTATTCAGTTTCTAATGAAACGATCTAATACTCAGGTAACTTGAATAGAAGGCTTGTATAGGCTCTCACGGGGGGACAATCAGATCATCGTGGGCATGGAGGGTGAGCTAGTGCCTCGGATAGTTAGATTCTTGACACTTACAAAGGCAAGCATGTGTTGTTTGATCTTAATGAAATTACTTAACTTGAGCGGAACACTTTTATTAGAATATACGATATGATTCTACTGAAACTGCTTATTCTTCAATATACTGCTGCGAAATATTTGTTGAAATGAGAGTTATGTTGACTTACTAGTATAGTGTGGTTTTGATGACATTATTCGATCAGCATTTCCTGTTGTTTATATCAGATAAAATAATCGATTAAAAAAAAATATATATTATTTTTGAGTTAAGTTTTACTTCAACAAGTTTGTTTCTCAAAAGTTACATAATTAAAAGTGGCATATTATTTTATTTTATTTCAAGTTTAATTGTTTCTAATTTAATCATTAGATTTACATATTACATCCTTATCAATCGTCATCTTAATGAAGTAGGCGATCATGTCTTTCCACAACAGTCAGACTCTACAATTGTGTTTCAGTTTGGCAGTTCACTTTCCACAACAGCCAGACTCTACAATTGTGTTTCAATTTGGCAGTTCACCCCCAACAGGGGGACTGCTTGGTTTCGAGGCAAAATGCCGGCCTCGGAACAGAGCGGTTGTGGGTTCAAATCGCGGCTACACCGATTGGTACATTTATTTATGATTTCTCTCTGCGACAACCACCCCTGGTCTCCGCAGTGAGACCCGGCTTAAAACGTCAGTTACTCATCGACGGAAAAAAATATAAGTACCTCCAAAGTCGGAGTTCTCTGCCTGTGCGGCGAGGGACCCCTGTGCACACGGCTGCCAGGAAAAAATGGATTAACACGCAAAATCCAGGTCCTAGTCTCTAGGGACTTCGTCAGAGTTGAAAGCTGGCAAACGCAACAACAATTACTTTGTTTGGTGTTTATATGCGTACAATACCACTGCGAGGTACAGCAACTCTGTAAACCTTCAGCTTTGTTCTGTAAGCTGTCACCACTATTGATAATACTACTCATACTACTGCTGAACTAATTCCAATTACTATTCTCATAAGCTATCTTTCTTTTTGTTTGTTTTTACTTTATTTCCTTCTCTTTTTATTTTTACAATTACCACTTTAGATTATAGTTTTTTTTTTCCTTTGCTCATGACGAATAGCACGACAGTGGTGCCTTATCTTGATGTTAATTATGTGCTTCTTTGTTTTTAATCTTTGGAACTTTAATAAAGGAAGATGCTGTAGAGTGTGTGAGTTGATATGTTGAGCGTGTGGGTTGATATATGTTGAGCGTATGGGTTGATATATGTTGAGCGTGTGGGTTGATATATGTTGAGAGTATTAGTTGATATATGTTGAGCGTGTGGGTTAATATATGTTTAGAGTATTAGTTGATATATGTTGAGCGTGTGGGTTGATATGTTGAGCGTGTGAGTTGATATATGTTGAGCGTGTGGGTTGATATGTTGAGCGTGTGAGTTGATATATGTTGAGCGTATTAGTCGATATGTTGAACGCGTGGGTTGATATGTGTTGAGCGTCTGGGTTGATATATGTTGAGCGTCTGGGTTGATATATGTTGAGCGTGTGGGTTGATATATGTTGAGCGTCTGGGTTGATATATGTTGAGCGTCTGGGTTGATATATGTTGAGCGTCTGGGTTGATATATGTTGAACGCGTGGGTTGATATATGTTGAGCGTCTGGGTTGATATATGTTGAGCGTATTAGTTGATATGTTGAGCGTATTAGTTGATATGTTGAACGTGTGGGTTGATATATGTTGAGCGTCTGGGTTGATATATGTTGAGCGTATTAGTTGATATGTTGAACGCGTGGGTTGATATATGTCGAGCGTGTGGGGTGATATGTTGAGAGTATTAGTTGATATATGTTGAGCATGTAGGTTGATATTTTATGCGTGTGGGTTGATATGTTGAGCGTGTAAGTTTATATATGTTGAGCGTGATAGTTGATATGTTGAGCGTGTTAATTAATATGTTGAGCGTGTTATTTGATATATGTTGAGTGTATTAGCTAATATGTTGAGCGTGTTTAGTTGATATGTGTTGAGCGTGTTTGTTGATATATGTTGAGCGTATTAGTTAATATGTTGAGCGTGTTTAATTGATATGTGTTGAGCGTGTTTGTTGATATATGTTGAGCGTATTAGTTAATATGTTGAGCGTGTTTAGTTGATATGTGTTGAGCGTGTTTGTTGATATATGTTGAGCGTATTAGTTAATATGTTGAGCGTGTTTAGTTGATATGTGTTGAGCGTGTTTGTTGATATATGTTGAGCGTATTAGTTAATATGTTGAGCGTGTTTAGTTGATATGTGTTGAGCGTGTTTGTTGATATGTTGAGCGTGTTAGTTGATATATGTTGAACGTGTTTAGTTGATATGTGTTGAGCGTGTTTGTCGATATGTTGAGCGTGTGAGTATCTTTAGTCTCTTTTAAAGACGATTATAAGCTCCTTTATCTCTTGAAGTGTGTGTTGTTAATTTGAAGGCATCTTCTAACCTATCCTTTGTACTTACCAAACATTGGCAGCATCTTGATACAGTCCTCGAAAGTTGTTCAAAAATTGACTATGTGTCCCATAATCTTCTAATGTAGCCTAGAGTTCTTTCTCTTTAACTGTCAAAATCCTTGCCACGTTCTATAACTGCTATGTCAGGCTGTCTTTCAAATTCTATCGTTGTTTCGCTGAATTATATTACAGTGGATAGGACTTCAGTGTAGTCTTTTCTTCTTCCATACTGGTACGTAAGTGATCATATCCTTGATCAATGTCCTACCAACAGTTTTGCGTATCAGTTCCGCGTGTGATCGTCTGTCATGCCATGATGTCAACTATATATGACTTCTTCCTTTGTTGCTGTTGTACTTTGCACGTTAATTAATTAGTTAGTTGATCTGGTAGGACATCTTTGTTGTTAAGTCTTAGTCCCTCTCTATTAATTATTCTTCAAGAAATTCCTTTTGGCCTTCCTTGTTTTCTTTTGCCGCCAAGTGTTATCATGGACGCCTAGCGCGGAGTCTTCTTTCGTCCATTCATAACCGATGTACTTTCAGATACTTCTCCCTGTATCGTTTGATACTTGTTTGATTTTTTTTTTCCTTTAGCATTTAGTTTCATTTGGTGTAGTCTCGATAATTTATGTTTGATATGTCCTTGGTTCATGTATTTGTATTTTCAAAACGCAATTAATGTCTCTTCTAGAATTTTAGCGGATTTCCAGCTCTCGCATCCATTGTGTCAGCACGTGCATTGCACAATGGTTCAACAAGGGATCTACTCTGCCTTTTATCATCATTGAGTGTCGTCTCCTCATCGAAGGTTGGCTATCATGGAGCGTCATTCTATCTCTTTGTTTGATAGTGTAAGTTGTCGTAGGCTGACTTGTCCATCTTTTGCTGCTATTCGTCCATGTTAGTCTTCGTCTGCCTCTGTTTCCTATACCTTGTATTTTTTCTTCGAAGATTACTTTTAATAGGCTGCTGTGTCTTTTAACATACCCCGTAAAAGTTCATGTCTTGTTTGAATTGTGTTTAGTAGTTCTCTTTTAATTTTTAGTTGTTTAAAAACTTCATAGTTGTTTTCTTTTCTTTCCATTCTACTATTCCCTACAAATCAACATTTCAAAGGGTTCAATTTATGTTCAGTTTTCTTCTCTAATGTCCATGTTTCTGCATCATACAGTAATGTTGAGAAGATATACCATTTTGCTCTTCTTAGTTTCAGCCCTGGTGTTATGTGTTTTGATGTTAGTAGATTTTGTAGGGCATTAAAATTACATTTTACCATTCCTATTCGTTTGTTTATTTCGGCTTTACATTTTCCATCACTGGTTATAGTATGTCCAAGGTAGTTGTAGCTCTGAAATGTCTCCAGTTATATTAATTTCCGTTTGATATCCACTGGTAGGTTTTGAGCATTATTTTTGTTTATGATCATAGTTTTATTCTTCAGACTTTGACTTTAGTTAATATATATTCCAAGTTCCAAAGTCTCATAACATGTTCATCAAAGGCCAATTGTTCCTGTTTTTATGTGTTATATGAGTGCTCTTTGTTTGCTGGCTTAATTAAAACATGTCAACACCACATTCTTGACTGCTTAAGGTACGCTCTTTTCATATACCATATCAACTCGGTGGTTTATGAGCAGATGGAAATCACATTCAGAATAATTACAACAGAAAACAGCGGCACGACACAGTCAAAGATACAATGTAAATAAAACAGTGCAAATTCACTGATTGAACTTACTTTTTTGAGTTAAAGTAAAAAAAAGTAAAGTACCCCCATCACGCCAAGTGGCGTATAGGGAAATATGGTGTTAGTGAACATAAATTTTACAGACCTTCGGCACATGAATTTTGGGGTAATGTGGTCGGTATTACGCCGTGCCGCTTTACTTTTACAGAAAAAAAATCCGGTACCCATTAAAGGCTGGGTGAACCGGAAACCGTCGGTTTGGATAGAACCCTACCTCTTGTCCTTTGTAGTCCAGTTCACTAACCACTGAGCTATCGCGCCTTCTTTTTTGAGTTAGGGTCTGGCAAATTAATAGTGACAAGATAAATAAAGGCTTACTGATGGAGAGAGAGAGAGAGAGAGAGAGAGAGAGAGAGAGAGAGAGAGAGAGAAGATCTTAGAAGGACCTCAAAATAATTCAAAAAAGAGACCAAGTGAGACCAGTGACAATCAGTGGAAAAGTATAATAAAAAACATAGTCAACAAGACACAAAATATATGATGATGATAATGATGATGGTGATGATGATGATGATGATGATGATGATGATGATGATGATGATGATGATGATGATGATGATGATGATGATGATGATGATGATGATGATGATGATGAAAGAATTGAACGGCTGTCTGCAACTGAGTTGACCTTGAGAAAATTGCTGTATACCTATATTGATATTAAAATATTGAGACATTTTAAACTAAATACCTGTAAAATGTATAGAAAGTTATACAGCCATTTCATTAATCAATCACCTGGAGAGTAGTACAGAGAACAAGATGTCGACCAATCTCAGAGAGAGTAATGGAACAGAACACACGCGTTTTCTATTATTACTGTTTCTTGTTATCTATTGTATCGAAGGACAATTAAAAGCACGTAAGACAATAATAGGTATTCAATGTTGTGAAAACAGATTTTATTTAGTTTAGTTTCGTTAATTACCTTGTTAGTTAGATTTGGTTATTTTATGACTTGATTGAAATGTTAGTTACATGGATTGTTAGTAACTTGATTGCTTAGTTAAATTACTAGCAATTATTATTTAATTAGTTACTTAGTCACTCAATTAGTTTTGTAAGTTGTTTAGTTAGTTGGCTGTTATATTTGTTTGTTCATTGGTTGGTTGGCTGTTAATATTTGTTGATTGTTTAGTTAGTTGGATGTTATATTTGTTTGGTTGTTTAGTTAGTTGGCTGTTATATTTGTTGGTTATTTAGTTAGTTGGCTGTTATATTTGTTAGCTGATTGTTTGGTTGGCTGTTACATTTGTTGGCTGATTGGTTGGTTGGCTGCTTTATTTGCTGCTTGTTTAGTTAGTTTGCTGTTATATTTGTTGGTTCTTTAGTTAGTTGGCTGTTATATTTGTTGGCTGATTGGTTGTTGGCTGTTATATTTGTTGATTCTTTAGTTAGTTGGCTGTTATATTTATTGGCTGATTGGTTGGTTGGCTGTTATATGTGTGGTTGTTAAGTTAGTTGGCTGTTTTATTTGTTGGTTGTTAAGTTAGTTGGCTGTTATATTTGTTGGCTGATTAGTTGGTTGGCTGTTATATTTGTTGGTTGTTAAGTTAGTTTACTGTTATATTTGTTGGTTGTTAAGTTAGTTGGTTGTTATATTTGTTGGTTGTTAAGTTAGTTGGCTGTTATATTTGTTGGTTGTTTAGTTAGTTGGCTGTTATATTTGTTGGTTGTTTATTTAGTTGGCTGTTATATTTGTTGGTTGTTAAGTTAGTTGGCTGTTATATTTGTTGGTTGTTAAGTTATTTGGCTGTTATATTTGTTGGTGTTAAGTTAGTTGGTGTTATATTTGTTGGTTGTTAAGTTAGTTGGCTGTTATATTTGTTGGTTGTTAACTTTGTTGGCTGTTATATTTGTTGGTAGTTTAGTTAGTTGGCTGTTATATTTGTTGGTTGTTAAGTTAATTGGTGTTATATTTGTTGGTTATTAAGTTAGTTGGCTGTTATATTTGTTGGTATTATATTTGTTGGTTGTTAAGTTAGTTGGCTGTTATATTTGTTGGTTGTTAAGTTAGTTGGCTGTTATATTTGTTGGTTGTTTATTTAGTTGGCTGTTATATTTGTTGGTTGTTAAGTTAGTTGGCTGTTATATTTGTTGGTTGTTAAGTTATTTGGCTGTTATATTTGTTGGTTGTTAAGTTAGTTGGCTGTTATATTTGTTGGTTGTTAAGTTAGTTGGCTGTTATATTTGTTGGTTGTTTAGTTAGTTGGCTGTTATGTTTGTTAGTTATTTAGTTAGTTGACTGTTGTTTTTGTTGGTTGTTGGCTATCACGTTTCTCATTTAGCAAAAGTTACCACATTGCACTGTGAACATCATCAAAGGAATATGTTACTGTAAACTAATTACGATTATGGCTTCAATGGCTCGCTGTTTAGACACAATTCTCAAGTGTCCACTCAAACGCATCCACCTAACATGTTCTATACTTCATTCTCTCAAATCTAACATCCCAAGGTGTCGTCTCCTTATCTCACTAATAATCACTGATCGATTTTAGTCTACTTTATTGATCTTCATGTGCTAATTATAGTTGATATATAATGTGTCAACACCCAATTTCCCCATCTTGCCACATATTTTCAATAGACCTTTAACTTCAGAATTATTTTGCTTTTTTTGAGTGAAACTATTAAGCACATATTGTCTTTAAATTCAGACGAAATATAAATCAAATTAATGAGCGAATATAACACATTTCATCATCATCATCAAGTACCGGGCCTGCTGGCGTAGGTGATCACGTATCTCCTAAACTTTCGATCTCGACAGTTATTTATCATTTCTGTTGTTGACTTTCTGCCAAGCCATATTCTTAAGCTGTCTGTTATTTTTTTTTTTCTTTGTTTCCCTCTATCTCTTCGTCCCTCAATTTTTCCAATTGTTACAATATATTCTAGTTCTCTTCTCATTACATGGCCGAAAAATGATGATTGTTTCTTCCTAATATTGGAAATTAGCTCTCTTTTTGATTTGGCCTCTTTCAGAACGTTTTCATTACTCTTCTTAGCTGTCCATGGTAGCTGTCAACATTGTTCTGTAAAATCACATTTCTACAATAATACATTTAGCAACACATAAAGAAATATTTGTAATAGAAAGATCAACACATATTTGAACACAATACTGCAGGCCAACCAGCCCGTGGCCTTGATCCTAAGTAATAGAATTAATTTTTAGTCAATTGATTTCGATTCTGGTAAAATAACTGGCTCATGTTGACATAGACAACACGGGAGTAGTATATTAGGAAGGATCTGGTTAGCATTTAGGCGCGAATTAACAAAGATATATAAGAGGCGCCTTTAGCGCCTAATGTACACGAGAGACAAGGGGAGTTAACCGTGACATTTCGTGTCGGGATGTTGACCCTAGTCCCGGTGACCCGGAAGTGACCTGTTTATGTTTGGTGTGTCCTGACTTTGGAGGCCTTGGTGTACTTGCTCGATAGCGATAGGTTAGTAGATTATACATGACCTCGGGGTGGATCGCGTGTTGGCGGGGGTTCCCTCGGGGATTATCTCGAGTGTTTTCGGACAGCGTGCTATCGGATCGGGGATTAGTTCGATTCGGTGTGACGCTATCGCGCCAGGTAGACGTTAGAAAATATTTATAGCTATGTAGTTGGGTGTCTGCTTAACGTTGTACCATAAATGAAGCATAAGGGTGAAACAGTTAGAGATTGCTGGGTAGTCTAAACTGGTAGTGTAAATATGTTCCTCGGTGTTAGTGGTTCGCTATCTCTCTCTCTCTTCTCTCTTTCTCTCTCTCTCTCTCTCTCTCTCTCTCTACTATTCCAGCCTAGATTTCCCTCCATTGAAACACTTACTCATTCTCGCCATTTATCCCTATCATCGCGCCTCCTTCTCTCTCTCTCTCTCTCTCTCTCTCGCTTTCTCCCCTAGCCTCTCTTAGACTTCTAACCTATCACTCCACCCTCCGCCTCTCCCTTTAGCTCCCCCGCCCTCCCTCATATTTTTAGCGTCCCTCCTATTGTAACACTTGATTATTCTCATCATTAATACATAGCATCTCGCCTTCTTTCTCATAGGCTTCTCTCGCTCTCTCTCTCTCTCTCTTTCTCTCTCTCGCTCTTCTAACCCCTACTAGACTTCTCTCCTACCATTCCACCTTCTTCTCTCTCTCTCTCTCTCTCTCTCTCTCTCTCTTTACCTCACCTTGCGTTCCGCCTTCATTCGTATTTTTACATTACCACCAGTGTAACACATTAATAACATTGAATATCAATTACAAAAAGACTTGAAATATCTACTTTTTAAAGAACCAATAAGATAAACATATGAAAAACGAAGGAATAATACACTCGACAAGGCTTAACAGACGTACTTTATACACATCACCATTAATACAACTGAAATTCCTTTAATGATAACCTATCACATCGTTATGAGCTAAGAGAAAAACAGAAAAAAAAAATTCAACTTACACCGTAAAATATTCCACTTCAACACAGACCGCTAGACTGAACAGTACTATGAAAATAAACGTCTGTGAATCAAGCGCGCTTATAACACGAAGTCTCACATCCGACTAGTTTAAATATAAGCTGGTAAATAAAATTTAGACGATACTATTCCACCCTCGACTAATATCTAGGTTAACCAATCAGAGAAGAAGATTTCTATCGGACACCCATCAACGAAATGACTGACCTCTGGATTAACTAATCAGAGAAGAGGATTACTGTTATCGTGATAACTGACCTCATTTTCAACTTGAAGTGCTGTCGAGTCTGACGCATGGGTTACTTTAAATCGATTCGGCCCCTGATTAATCCACCTAGCAGGTCAATGGTGAGAGAAATAATACAAGTGGCGGGTTACTTGAACGCGTTTTGACCCTGCTGCAATACCAGGAGTTCCATGACAGTTATAAATAGTTGGATACAACGAGCAGGAAGTTATATTAAGGACAGAAATCTAGCAGGCAATGGCAGAAACCTAAGAGGCAAGGACAGAAAACTAGGGGGGTCGTGGTTCGTGGTTCGGTAAGTCCGTGGTTCGTTAAGTCCGTGGTTCGTGGGGTTGTGGTTCGTGGTTCGTTAGTTGATGGTTCGTTAAGTCCGTGGTTCGTGGGGTTGTGGTTCGTGGTTCGTTAGTTGATGGTTCATTAAGTCCATGGTTCGTAGGGGTTGTGGTTCGCGGTTCGTGAGTTGATGGTTCGTTAAGTTCGTGGTTTGTTAAGTTCGTTGTTCGTGAGTTTGTGGTTCGTTAGTTGATGGTTCGTTAAGTCCGTGGTTCGTGGGGTTGTGGTTCGTGGTTCGTTAGTTGATGGTTCGTTAAGTCCATGGTTCGTAGGGGTTGTGGTTCGCGGTTCGTGAGTTGAGGGTTCGTTAAGTCCGTGGTTCGTGGGGTTGTGGTTCGTGGTTCGTTAGTTGATGGTTCGTTAAGTCCGTGGTTCGTGGGGTTGTGGTTCGTGGTTCGTTAGTTGATGGTTCGTTAAGTCCATGGTTCGTAGGGGTTGTGGTTCGCGGTTCGTGAGTTGAGGGTTCGTTAAGTTCGTGGTTTGTTAAGTTCGTTGTTCGTGAGTTTGTGGTTCGTTAGTTGATGATTCGTTAGGTCCGTGGTTCGTGGGGTTGTGGTTCGTGGTTCGTTAGTTGATGGTTCGTTAAGTCCATGGTTCGTAGGGGTTGTGGTTCGCGGTTCGTGAGTTGAGGGTTCGTAAGTCCGTGGTTCGTGGGGTTGTGGTTCGTGGTTCGTTAGTTGATGGTTCGTTAAGTCCGTGGTTCGTGGGGTTGTGGTTCGTGGTTCGTTAGTTGATGGTTCGTTAAGTCCATGGTTCATAGGGGTTGTGGTTCGCGGTTCGTGAGTTGAGGGTTCGGTAAGTCCGTGGTTCGTGGTTGTTAAGTTCGTTGTTCGTGAGTTTGTGGTTTATTAAGTTTGGTAGGGGTTGTGGTTCGCGGTTCGTGAGTTGATGGTTCGTTAAGTCCGTGGTTCGTGGGGTTGTGGTTCGTGGTTCGTTAGTTGATAGTTCGTTAAGTCCGTGGTTCGTGGGGTTGTGGTTCGTGGTTCGTTAGTTGATAGTTCGTTAAGTCCATGGTTCGTAGGGGTTGTGGTTCGCGGTTCGTGAGTTGATGGTTCGTTAAGTTCGTGGTTTGTTAAGTTCGTTGTTCGTGAGTTTGTGGTTCGTTAGTTGATGATTCGTTAGGTCCGTGGTTCGTTAAGTTCGTGGTTGTTAAGTTCGTTGTTCGTGAGTTTGTGGTTCGTTAGTTGATGGTTCGTTAAGTCCGTGGTTCGTGGGGTTGTGGTTTGTGGTTCGTTAGTTGATGGTTCGTTAAGTCCATGGTTCGTAGGGGTTGTGGTTCGCGGTTCGTGAGTTGATGGTTCGTTAAGTTCGTGGTTGTTAAGTTCGTTGTTCGTGAGTTTGTGGTTCGTTAGTTAATGGTTCGTTAAGTCCATGGTTCGTAGGGTTGTTGTTCGCGTTTCGTGAGTTGAGGGTTCGTTAAGTCCGTGGTTCGTAGGGGTTGTGGTTCGTTAGTTGATGGTTCGTTGAATCCATGGTTCGTGGGGTTGTGGTTTATTAAGTTTGTAGTTTGTTAAGTGCGTGGTTCGAGAGGGCGTGGCAAGGGCAGAAACCTAAGAGGCAAGGGTAGAAACCTAGGAGGCAAGGTCAGAAACCTAGGAGGCAAGGGCAGAAACCTAGGAGGCAAGGGCAGAAACCTAAGAGGCAAAGACAGAAACCTAGGAGGCAAGGTCAGAAACCTAGGAGGCAAGGGCAGAAACCTAGGAAGCAAAGGCTGAAAAACACTCGTACTGACTAAGGCTTCCAAGGTGTATTTGATTGTCGCCCTATTTTTGTCTGTATAACCTAATATATCACTTTCATTTAATCTATCGATAAACGTTTCAAAGTCATTTCTGTTGTTAACTAACAAGGGTTTGTCTAATCCTGTCGCGTTATTTGAGCTTGTGTGTGAAAGTAACGCAGCCAAATAGAACTGACCTCTTAGGCAATGCCGGATGTGTTACTAAAAAGATTTTGACGTATGATGGCAATTTTATGAGTTTACCCCCTGATCATTTTTTAGGGATACGCCCATGCAATCGGTAAAAATCGTAAATTTTCACTTCATTTTTGAGGGTTACGCCCATGGAATTGATAAAAAACGTTAATTTAGCACGCAGGCTTACCTAAAACTTTATTTTAGACATCCCCACACCAAAAATTAACTTAAAAATCACTTTTGAAATTGTTACACCCTTACCATTTTTTTAGGGTTACGCCCATGGAATTGATAAAAAATTGAAATATAACCTCAAGGCATAACCCAAACTTTATTTTAGACATCCCCACACCAAAAATTAACTTAAAAATCACTTTTGAAATTGTAACCCCCCTTACCATTTTTGAGGGTTACGCCCCTGAAATCGATAAAAATCGTAAATTTAGCACGTAGGCTTACTAAAACTTTATTTTAGACATCCCCACACCAAAAATTAACTTAAAAATCACTTTTGAAATTGTAACCCCCCTTACCATTTTTGAGGGTTACGCCCCTGAAATCGATAAAAATCGTAAATTTAGCACGTAGGCTTACCTAAAACTTTATTTTAGACATCCCCACACCAAAAATTAACTTAAAAATCAATTTTGAAAATGTAACCCCCCTTACCATTTTTGAGGGTTACGCCCCTGAAATCGATAAAAAATTGAAATATAACCTCAAGGCATACCCCAAACATATTTTTGACACCCCTACATATCAAATTCCAACAAAAAAACAACAACAAAATAGTAGTAAGGAGAGGTTTTTTGAGCCGTGCATACTACGCAGATGTATCGTGCTGCACGAAACCATCTGTGCTGCACGATACCTGCACGAAATGTTCAAATCCTTGCTCAAAACACCCTTCCTTACTACTATTTTTTGTTGTTTTTTTATTGGAATTTGATATGTAGGGGTGTCAAAAAATATATTTGGGGTATGCCTTGAGGTTGTATTTCAATTTTTTATCGATTTCAGGGGCGTAACCCTCAAAAATGGTAAGGGGGGTTACATTTTCAAAATTGATTTTTAAGTTAATTTTGGTGTGGGGATGTCTAAAATAAGTTTTAGGTAAGCCTACGTGCTAAATTTACGATTTTTATCGATTTCAGGGGCGTAACCCTCAAAAATGGTAAGGGGGTTACAATTTCAAAAGTGATTTTTAAGTTAATTTTTGGTGTGGGGATGTCTAAAATAAAGTTTTAGGTAAGCCTACGTGCTAAATTTACGATTTTTATCGATTTCAGGGGCGTAACCCTCAAAATGGTAAGGGGGGTTACAATTTCAAAGTGATTTTTAAGTTAATTTTTGGTGTGGGGATGTCTAAAATAAAGTTTGGGGTATGCCTTGAGGTTATATTTCAATTTTTTATCAATTCCATGGGCGTAACCCTAAAAAAATGGTAAGGGTGTAACAATTTCAAAAGTGATTTTAAGTTAATTTTTGGTGTGGGGATGTCTAAAATAAAGTTTTAGGTAAGCCTGCGTGCTAAATTAACGTTTTTTATCAATTCCATGGGCGTACCCTCAAAAATGAAGTGAAAATTTCGATTTTTACCGACTGCATGGGCGTATCCCTAAAAAATGATCAGGGGGTAAACTCATAAAATTGCCATCATACGTCAAAATCTTTTTAGTAACACATCCGGTATTGCCTCAGAGGTCAGTTCTATTTGGCTGCGTTACTTTCACACACAAACTCAAATAACGCGACAGGATTAGACAAACCCTTGTTAGTTAAGAACAGAAATGACTTTGAAACGTTTATCGATAGATTAAATGAAAGTGATATATTAGGTTATACAGACAAAAATAGGGCGACAATCAAATACACCTTGGAAGCCTTAGTCAGTACGAGTGTTTTTCAGCCTTTGCTTCCTAGGTTTCTGCCCTTGCCTCCTAGGTTTCTGACCTTGCCTCCTAGGTTTCTGTCTTTGCCTCTTAGGTTTCTGCCCTTGCCTCCTAGGTTTCTGCCCTTGCCTCCTAGGTTTCTGACCTTGCCTCCTAGGTTTCTACCCTTGCCTCTTAGGTTTCTGCCCTTGCCCACGACCTCTCGAACCACGCACTAAAAAAACTACAACTTAATAAACCACAACCCCACGAACCATGGATATAACGAACCATCAACTAACGAACCACAACCCCACGAACCACGGACTTAACGAACCCTCAACTCACGAACCGCGAACCACAACCCCTACGAACCATGGACTTAACGAACCATTAACTAACGAACCACAAACTCACGAACAACGAACTTAACAAACCACGAACTTAACGAACCATCAACTCACGAACCGCGAACCACAACCCCACGAACCATGGACTTAACGAACCATCAACTAACGAACCACAAACCACAACCCCACGAACACGGACTTAACGAACCATCAACTAACGAACCACAAACTCACGAACAACGAACTTAACAAACCACGAACTTAACGAACCATCAACTCACGAACCGCGAACCACAACCCTACGAACCATGGACTTAACGAACTATCAACTAACGAACCACGAACCACAACCCCACGAACCACGGACTTAACGAACCATCAACTCACGAACCGCGAACCACAACCCTACCAAACTTAATAAACCACAAACTCACGAACAACGAACTAACAAACACGAACCACGGACTTACCGAACCCTCAACTCACGAACCGCGAACCACAACCCCTATGAACCATGGACTTAACGAACCATCAACTAACGAACCACGTACCACAACCCCACGAACCACGGACTTAACGAACCATCAACTAACGAACCACGAACCACAACCCACGAACCACGGACTTAACGAACCCTCAACTCACGATCCGCGAACCACAACCCCTACGAACCATGGACTTAACGAACCATCAACTAACGAACCACGAACCACAACCCCACGAACCACGGACTTAACGAATCATCAACTAACGAACCACAAACTCACGAACAACGAACTTAACAAACCACGAACTTAACGAACCCTCAACTCACGAACCGCGAACCACAATCCCTACGAACCATGGACTTAACGAACCATCAACTAACGAACCACGAACCACAACCCCACGAACCACGGACTTAACGAACCATCAACTAACGAACCACGAACCACAACCCCACGAACCACGGACTTAACGAACCCTCAACTCACGAACCGCGAACCACAACCCCTACGAACCATGGACTTAACGAACCATCAACTAACGAACCACGAACCACGAACCACAACCCACGAACCACGGACTTAACGAACCATCAACTAACGAACCACAAACTCACGAACAACGAACTTAACAAACCACGGATTTAACGAACCATCAACTCACGAACCGCGAACCACAACCTCTACGAACCATGGACTTAATGAACCATCAACTAACGAACCACGAACCACAACCCCACGAACCACGGACTTAACGAACCATCAACTAACGAACCACGAACCACAACCCCACGAACACGGACTTAACGAACCACGGACTTAACGAACCACGAACCACGACCCCCTAGTTTTCTGTCCTTGCCTCTTAGGTTTCTGCCATTGCCTGCTAGATTTCTGTCCTTAATATAACTTCCTGCTCGTTGTATCCAACTATTTATAACTGTCATGGAACTCCTGGTATTGCAGCAGGGGTCAAAACGCGTTCAAGTAACCCGCCACTTGTATTATTTCCCTCACCATTGACCTGCTAGGTGGATTAATCAGGGCCGAATCGATTTAAAGTAACCCATGCGTCAGACTCGACAGCACTTCAAGTTGAAAATGAGGTCAGTTATCACGATAACAGTAATCCTCTTCTCTGATTAGTTAATCCAGAGGTCAGTCATTTCGTTGATGGGTGTCCGATAGAAATCTTCTTCTCTGATTGGTTAACCTAGATATTAGTCGAGGGTGGAATAGTATCGTCTAAATTTTATTTACCAGCTTATATTTAAACTAGTCGGATGTGAGACTTCGTGTTATAAGCGCGCTTGATTCACAGACGTTTATTTTCATAGTACTGTTCAGTCTAGCGGTCTGTGTTGAAGTGGAATATTTTACGGTGTAAGTTGAATTTTTTTTTTGTTTTTCTCTTAGCTCATAACGATGTGATAGGTTATCATTAAAGGAATTTCAGTTGTATTAATGGTGATGTGTATAAAGTACGTCTGTTAAGCCTTGTCGAGTGTATTATTCCTTCGTTTTTCATATGTTTATCTTATTGGTTCTTTAAAAAGTAGATATTTCAAGTCTTTTTGTAATTGATATTCAATGTTATTAATGTGTTACACTGGTGGTAAGGTAAAAATACGAATGAAGGCGGAACGCAAGGTGAGGTAAAGAGAGAGAGAGAGAGAGAGAGAGAGAGAGAGAGAGAGAGAGAGAAGAAGGTGGAATGGTAGGAGAGAAGTCTAGTAGGGGTTAGAAGAGCGAGAGAGAGAAAGAGAGAGAGAGAGAGCGAGAGAAGCCTATGAGAAAGAAGGCGAGATGCTATGTATTAATGGTGAGAATAATCAAGTGTTACAATAGGAGGGACGCTAAAAATATGAGGGAGGGCGGGGGAGCTAAAGGGAGAGGCGGAGGGTGGAGTGATAGGTTAGAAGTCTAAGAGAGGCTAGGGGAGAAAGCGAGAGAGAGAGAGAGAGAGAGAGAAGGAAGGCGCGATGATAGGGATAAATGGCGAGAATGAGTAAGTGTTTCAATGGAGGGAAATCTAGGCTGGAATAGTAGAGAGAGAGAGAGAGAGAGAGAGAGAGAGAGAGAGAGAGAGAGAGAAAGAGAGAGAGAGATAGCGAACCACTAACACCGAGGAACATATTTACACTACCAGTTTAGACTACCCAGCAATCTCTAACTGTTTCACCCTTATGCTTCATTTATGGTACAACGTTAAGCAGACACCCAACTACATAGCTATAAATATTTTCTAACGTCTACCTGGCGCGATAGCGTCACACCGAATCGAACTAATCCCCGATCCGATAGCACGCTGTCCGAAAACACTCGAGATAATCCCCGAGGGAACCCCGCCAACACGCGATCCACCCCGAGGTCATGTATAATCTACTAACCTATCGCTATCGAGCAAGTACACCAAGGCCTCCAAAGTCAGGACACACCAAACATAAACAGGTCACTTCCGGGTCACCGGGACTAGGGGTCAACATCCCGACACGAAATGTCACGGTTAACTCCCCTTGTCTCTCGTGTACATTAGGCGCTAAAGGCGCCTCTTATATATCTTTGTTAATTCGCGCCTAAATGCTAACCAGATCCTTCCTAATATACTACTCACGGGTTACATGAAAAGACTATCTTTTTGTTTAGCGGGGAAATGATCATTGACTATTGATCAATATATGGGAGACGCGATAGTTCAGTTTTTAGTGAACTGGACTAGAAAGGACAAGGGTAGGGTTCGATCCCATCGACGGCTTCCAGGTTCACCCAGCCTTAAATGGGTACCGGATTTTTTTTTCCTGGGAAAGTAAAGCGGCGCGGGCGTAATACCGACCATATTACCCATAAAAATCAGGTGCTGAAGGTCTGCAAAATTTAAGGTCGCTAACACCATGTTCCCTATACGTCACTTTGCGTGACGGAGGCTCTTTTCTTTACTCCTGCTTACGGATCGATATGATTATGAAAAAATGAAGCAAAAATATAACAGTTATACGTGTTCTTTCTCTTCACCTCATAGCCATGGGTATTAATGAGGCACCACTGGCAGATTTCGTCAACTTCTGTCACTCTTTATTGTTATATTCCCATCCAGTTTCTGTCTCTCTCTCTCCCTCTCTCTCTCTCTCAAACACACACACACTCTCTCTCTGTCTGCCTCTCACGTTACATGAACTGCAAGTTTACAAAGCCCATTTTGTAAGGCACAGTGTTAGGCAATAGAAGACAAAGAGGAAAAAGATAACGGTGGGAAGACAAAACTAGAGGTAAATGCCATACCGGTTGGCGTAGGCGATCATGTCCTTCCACAATCTTCTATCTACAGTGCATCGTATCAGTTCTGTTGTTGACTGTTTTCCATGCCATGACACCAAGCTATCCAGTATTTTCTCTCTTTGTCGTCCGCGATCTCTCTTTCCTTTTATTTTGCCTGCTGTAACCAAGTATTCCAACTTTCCTCTTGTCATGATGTGCCCGAAAAACGTTGATTGTCTCTTTCTGATGTTTTTTAGGAGCTGCCATTTGCCTCTCAGATAGCAATCCTTAAGCGTGACGGATGGAGTAGTGTTATAAAGACGTCTACAAAGGTTAACTAAAGATTACCAAGGGTACAGAAATGATGATGGTGATAGTGCTGGCAATGATGATAGTGATGATGGTAATGGTCAGTGATAGTTATTATGGTGGTGATGATGTCGATGGCGATGATAATGATTGTGATGCCGATGATGGTGATGATGATCATGATAATAATGATGATAGTGATGATAGTGATGATAGTGATGATAGCGGCGATGATGGTGATGGTGACGATGATGATGTTAGTGATGATGATAATGATAGTGATAATAGTGATGATGATGGTAATGGAGATGAAATTGTGAGGATGATTGTAATAGTGATGATGATTGCGATGATGATGGTGATGGTAGTGATAATGATAGAGATAATATTGATGATGATGGTAGCGATGATGTTGGTGAGACGATGATGATGGTGGCGGTGGTGTTGGCGATAATGGTAATGATGATGATAAAGACGGTGATAATGATTATGGTAATGATGGTGATGTTATGATTGTGATGTTGATGATGATGGTCATGATAACGACGGTAATAATGATTATAGTAATGATGGTGATGTTATGATTGTGATGTTGATGATGATGGTCATGATAACGACGGTGATAATGATTATGGTAATGATGGTGATGTTATGATTGTGATGTTGATGATGATGGTCATGATAACGACGGTGATAATGATTATGGTATTGATGGTGATGTTATGATTGTGATGTTGATGATGATGGTCATGATAACGCTGGTGATGAATCTTTGAACAAAACAGCATATATAATCTTTCAGGAACGTGAGTCTCGAGTTAATATTTTTACATGCTGGTGACTAGTAGTGGCCTTAATGTTTAATCTAATAGCCGACTGTACAGGGAAATGCTTCTAACAAAAAAGCATTATCAGTGTCTATTATGCAACCATTTTCCTATAGTTCATCAACATTTTCCACTGATCAGATTATGCATGGTAATTCTGGCCGCGAGACGAGGAGTGGCTTTCCGCCAACGCCCTTTTATTCTTTTTCTTGTGAGTGTGAAATTTACATTTTGTTTAAGTTAAAGTGTTTTGTGGTTGCTGCCCAGTAATTCACCCGCGTCTTTACCCAACCCTCTATTAAAGTAAATAAAAGTAAAAAGTAATGTGACCCGTCACGCCAAGTGGCGTATAGGGAATATGGTTTTAGTGGCCATAATTTTATAGACCTTCAGCACTTGATTTTTGGGGTAATGTGGTCGGTATTATACCCATGCCGCTTTACTTTTTTCCCAGAAAAAAATCCGTTACCCATTAAAGGCTGAGTGAACCCGGAAGCCGTCGATCGGGATCGAACCCAATCTGGGCATTGTCCCTAGTAGTCCAGTTGATTAACCACTGAGCTATCACGGCGCCTATTAAAGTAAATGGCAAACCATAATTTCAGTGGTTACAATTAATGAATCTCCTCATCGTCATGTGTTCTTCTGGTTGACGTGGGCGGTCAATTCCTACCCACAATTCTTTGTCCTCAGTGTATTGTATCAATCCTGTTGTGAGTGTGCCACGGCACAAAGCTATTTAGTATCCTCTTTTTGTCGTCCACGGTCTCTCTTTTCCTGTAGTTTGACAGTTGAAACTGACATTAACGAAACTAGACTAGTTTCAGAACAGAACAAGAAGCATTTTAATTGACATTGATATCGTCATTCTCTTACGGAAATTATGTCAATGAAGATATCAAAATGTAGTTTCTTCAATCATTCGAATTTTCATTCAATTACTGAGTGTCGTCTCCGCATTGAAGGTTGGCCACTATGGAGCGCCTTTTGGTTCTCTCTCTTGCTTTGATGGTGGTTTTTTTAAGCTGATTTGTCCACCTTTTGATGTTACTCGCCCATATTAGTCTCGGTCTACCTCTGCCTCTTTTACCTTGTATTTTCCCTTCCAATATTACTTTTATTAGGTTGTTGTGTCTTTAAACATGTCCCAAAAATTCCGTTTGTTTTGTTCTAATTGTGTTTAGTAGTTCTCTTTTTCAAAAAAGCGCTCCAGATTAAAGTTTTTTCAGTTAATTTATTTTATTTTATTTTGAATGATTTTTCAATGATTGGAACCTCGGTGGCTCAGTGGTATAGGTGTTCGCTGTCTAATCAGAGGGGTCCTGGATCGATTATATTTAGATTATCTTTATTTTAGAAGTGGCGGTTTTTTTTCGAACCAACAAGGCCTCGGGGTTCATTCACCCAGCCTCTAAAAATGGGTACCACAGATTAATCCGGAAAGCAAAAGTGGTCTGGCGTAATATCGACCATATCCTTCTACAACGTGCCGTGGTGGTAGACAAATATCACTAACACCATTTTCCCAATACGTTCTACCAAGACGCGTAGCGAACCTTTCTCTTTTACTGATGACATATATTTGAACAAGAGAACTGTTATAAAATAAAGTCATGAAATGCTGCATTCACACCTAATATTATTCCAAAATAAATATTCAACAGACCAGTGTTGAAAAAAGAGCTCTTTATTACAAGCTGGGGATAAGAGAGTTAGAAGAAATATCCATTATTATTTGTTCGTTCAGTTTTTTTTTACATTCCATTCTGATCGCCTTTTTTTCAGCTAACCTTTTCATACACTCCATTATATATACTTGTATGTAATCTTATATGATGTACTTATGCGCACACTTTTACATATATAGACCGCCCGTGCCAAAACTCTTAATGCTATCTCTATTGCATTATTGTAAATAATGCAAAAGCTGACGGCATGTATTAATGTTATTAAATGACTTTCATGTATATTCTCTTTGTCGTCTCAACATCAGCATGTGCCATACCGACTGGCGAAAACGTTCTTCCACAACTCTCTGTCCACAGTGCATCTTATCAATGCTGTTGTTAAATGTTTTCTATGCCACGACACCAAGCAATCTATCTCGCTTTGTCGTCTGCGATCTCTCTCTCCCTGTATTTTGCCAGTTGTAGCCAAGTATTCCAACTTTCCACTTCTTATAATGTACCCGATATATATCGTCTACAGACGCCAAAACATCTGTAAAAATGACATGAGTACTCATTATGCATTTAACGATCGATCGTAACATTATATCGAATATAATTAATAGATTTCGTAAACAAAAACGTGTATGTTTAGGCAATGATCGAGTGTTAACACTTTCATACAATGTTTGCAATCTCTTAGAAACATGAACTTTAATTACACGAATATTTTCTATAACAGGAGAGAAATAGATGTCCGATAATTGTAAATTTGTCAACATTTTGAATATGTAAATACAACTATCATATTTCACAATATTATGGGTTATATACAGAAAACAAACATAATGAACGGTCATAAGTATTGCGGAGATAGTTTTGGTGAAACAGATGCAAACATATCTGACAAGTGCCTAAGGCAAATGAAGATCCTTTGGAAACTGTCCGTCGAACAGTGAATAACAAAAGTAGCACGTGGCAGTATCGAGTCTCCTTCCAGGAAAAATTCTTTGAAATTCTTGAGATGAGTAACTGCCACTTCAGAATCATCAATGAGACGTTTACCATTGCACGAAGAAAAGACCAGTAGGAAGAGGAGGAAAAGAAGAAAAGAAGGAGAAAGTGTAGAAATGAGAGGAAGAAGCGGGAGAAGAAGAAGTGGAGGGCGCGGAGAAACAGAAAGAAGAGGGTGGAAAATGAGAGGAAGAAAAGAAAGAAACAGTAGAAGAAGAGGAGGATTAAAAAGAGAAAGAAATGAATGAGCAAGATGAAGAGGAAAGTGAATGAGAGAAAGTAGAGAAAAAGGGAGAAGAAGAGTAGGAGGGAGAATAATATAAGAAGAGATAGAAGAGAAGAGGAAGATGTTTACTCTCCCCCCCCCCCTGCACCCAACCTTCCATCCACCCCCATACCAATGTTTCCATGATAGGTGGATGCTCTATATGATACTCCCCTATGAAAGTAAAGATGTTTCCATGATAGGTAGAGGCTCTATATGATACTCCTCTATGACAGTAAAGATGTGTCCATGATAGGTGGAGGCTCTATATGATACTCCTCTATGACAGTAAAGATGTTCCATGATAGGTGGAGGCTGTATATGGTACTCCACTATGACAGTAAAGATATTTCCATGATTGGTGGAGACTCTATATGATACTCCTCTATGACAGTGAAGATGTTTCCATGATAGGTGGAGGCTCTGTATGATACTCTCCTATGACAGTAAAGATGTTTCCGTGATAGGTGGAGGCTCTATATGATACTCCTCTATGACAGTAAAGATATTTCCATGATTGGTGGAGACTCTATAAGATACTCCTCTATGACAGTGAAGATGTTTCCATGATAGGTGGAGGCTCTGTATGATACTCTCCTATGACAGTAAAGATGTTTCCGTGATAGGTGGAGGCTCTATATGATACTCCTCTATGACAGTAAAGATGTTTCCATGATAGGTGGAGGCTCTATATGATACTCTCCTATGACAGTAAAGATATTTCCATGATAGGTGGAGGCTCTACATGATATTCCCCTATGACAGTAAAGATGTTTCCATGATAGGTGGAGGCTCTGTATGATACTCTCCTATGACAGTAAAGATGTTTCCATGATAGGTGGAGGCTCTATATGATACTCTCCTATGACAGTAAAGATGTTTCCATGATAGGTGGAGGCTCTATATGATACTCTCCTATGACAGTAAAGATGTTTCCATGATAACTAGAGGTTGTAGGTGATGCTCTTTGGTAGCAACTAGATGCTACCAAACATACACGTGAAAATCAAACGCCATCGCTTATTTGTGTAGTTTGTGCCTAGTGGACCGGGAGCTAGCGACATAAAGTCCTGGTGGTAGAAACATCGACTCAAAGTTGACCAAAATCTTACTCCACTTCTACGGGAAGTTTCTAGAACAAATAAAACGCTAAAATCACTTGTTTCCTTGTCTCGGCAGAGGTTGGAGCTGCTTCAATAGAAGACACTGTTACGTAACTCTAAACCTTCCGAACAGAACCTGAGAAATCAAGAATGTCCTTTCTATCCCGCCATATCAGCATCTTGAGTCTTTGAGCTAAATGCTCACGTTTACTTCGAGGCATTAGCAACTGAAGTTGCTGTTATCTTTGAACGACGACATCCTAAGTAAGCAATAGCCTGCACTCATAGATTTGTCTACAGCAGCAATACAATCTCTACATCTTGCTTGTACAAGCTTGTGGAAGCTGCAACTAGTCTCGCCAACATTTTTACATTTATCTTCTTCTGTTTCTGGAATCCGCGATAGCTCAGTGGTTAGGGAACTGGACTACAAAGGACAAGAAGTAGGGTTCGATCCTAACCGACGGCTTCCGGGTTCACCCAGCCTTAAATGGGTACCGGATTTTTTTTCTGGGAAAGTAAAGCGGCATGGGCGTAATACCGACCACATTATCCCAAAAATCGTGTGCCGAGGGTCTGTAAAATTTATGGTCACTAACACCACATTCCCTATACGCCACTTGGCGTGACGGGGGTACTTTACTTTTTTCTTTCTTCTGTTTATCTTCGGTTTGTCCCCCACCCTCCCCTCTTTTCAGCTTGTCCTCAGAAACGTAGTAAAGACGAGGTGTCTACACATTACTAGTGCCTCTCACTGTCGTGTGCATTCCTTCTTCACTTCATCTGCAGGGCTTTTTTTTTTTACATTTTGTTTGAGCTTGTACTTTAAGATCTTCCTCTTCCTGGTATTACCCCAATTAGAGACAAATAAAAATAAATGAATATTATTATAGAGGGAAACTTCCGAGGCGATAATCAGCGAATTATTTCAGAGGAAGAGGTATGTTTGCAGCAGTCGGAAAAAATGACAAATAATCAACAACAGAAAAAAAAACCGTACTCAGTGGCACAGCGCCTTGCCACGAAAAGCCAAACGCTAGGGAACATTGCCACTCAGATAACTGAATTGATTCGCTCATTACCCCATTAAGCTGATGCGGTTACTTTGTGTCGCTGGATCACAACAAATCCGCAATGTCTGCTCCCGTTGCTCCGACTCGTCAGACCTCGACATTTGCTTAACAATTTTCCCCAGGCAGTGACCATTTTTAGGGAGCCGCGGTAGCTCAGTGGTTAGTGAACTGGAATACAAAGGACAAGGGGTAGGGTTCGATCCCAACCGACGGCTTCCGGGTTCACCCAGCCTTAATTGGGTACCGGATTTTTTTCTGGGAAAGTAAAGCAGCACGGGCGTAATACCGACCACATTACCCCAAAAATCATGCGCTGAAGGTCTATAAAATATAGGGTCACTAACACCATATTTCCCTATACGCCACTTGGCGTGACAGGGGTACTTTACTTACTTTTACTAGTGACCATTTTTGGCCTCATCATTTCAAGCTCTAAAATTGCCAAGTGTTTTTTAACGTGCGCAAGTACACACGGGCCTTCTGTTTCTCGCCGTTATCCGAGAGGGTTAAACATGGGATCTCACTTCACGGAGACCAGGATAGGGTATCAGGGATTCGAGGTGAAAAACTTCCCACCGCCGGTGGTGGAATTGGAACCCAGGACCTTCCTGTCCATGCCGACATCTCACCTCTAGACCACCCAGACCCCGTTTTAAGTTCTAAATCCTAAACAGTTTTCTATTACTTATCGTTTTATTTTTTTTTAGTATTCTAGCATCTAGAGTGCTTCCCGTTCACTATGTCTCTCTCACTATTCTGCTGAGTTTAAACTGGACGTATATCAGTCAACTGGACGTATATCAGTCAACTGGACGTATATCAGTCAACTGGACGTATTCAAATCATCCTCTGAATGACTTCTCCATCTGTGAATATGACTGGGAACATCTAGCAAGTGCTCGCACATCATGGAGAGCGTGTATAAGGAATGGTATAACATCATTTGAAACTGTGCTAAGGTAAAACTTAGAAGAGAAAAGACTCATGAAAAAGGATGGAAAACCTTGTGGACCAGTGGGCCTGACTTGTTCATTCTGTGGCTGTGTGTGTGTTTGTCAAACATTGGTTGAATTAGCCACGAGAGAAGCTGTTCGACAAAAACAAAACCTCAAAAAAATACACAATAGCCACCACTAGACCGTCTGACAGGGCGACAAGGGCCATATATATATCAGTCAGTTGATGGGCCGCAGTTGCAATAAATACATACCATGACCTGCACAATGTGCGGTTACCGCACTTGATATTTCCAGCCCTTAAGGAAACTCCCCCACCTTACAACTGAAATTTGAATATGACGTCATAGATTTTAAAAAAAGAACTGTTAATTTAAAAAATCAGAAAATGTTTAACAAAACAATATAAAGAATGATTCAACTAAGGGGAAGCACTTTGCCCAGGCTGGGGGTCTGCAAGCTAAACCAGTTGAAAATCTCCCTTCACCGTCGAGAGGGTTCCACAAAAACAGTTTTGTGTCAAAATAAACAACCAATGAGGTGAGTATGAACATAGTTCCCTCAGGATCAGCTACTATAGAAGAGACATGGTATTGCACTAGATGAACATGCTTAAACAAGCCAAACAGAACTTGGGAAATCAATAAAGCCTTTGTAACCCGCCACAGTACCAACCTGGATCTAAATGCTAGTACAACCCCGTGGCATATCAACATAAACATAATCTATAATGTGTTTGTACAAGACGCTCATGTATGACAACACCCGACACTGGAGAATTCTTCTGGGGGAAGCGGAAATAAAATTGGTAAGGGTGGGTTATGTTCTTGTTGTATTTGATATGCGGCCACGATTATACATGAGTTAAGTAATAACAATTGGGGCGGTACTCCACATGGGCCATTATATTGGCTGTTGTAGATCTTTATATTGGTCAGAGATCCGGTGAACCGGAAGCCGTCGGTTGGGAACGAACCCTACCTCTTCTCCTTTGTAGTCCAGTTCACTAACCACTGAGCTATCGCGGCTCCCTCATTTTTATAGCAACAACGAAATACTTCGCCATCGTGCGGACTGTGGAAATCTTCCCAAGGTGCCCTGTGTCTGGTCCACTCTATTCTAATTAGTTACTACTGTTGTTGCCAGGTTGTCCATATTCTGCCTCTTTTTTCGTTTTTCATCTGAAGTTCACTACATGTTAATTTTTGAGATTCTTTCTGGATCTCCTCTAAAGACATGGCCTACCAGACTCCATCATTGTGATTGCTTATGGATATCTTCTGTGAATATGACCTGTCAAAATCCATAATTGTGATTGTTTGTGAATATCTTCTGTGAGCATTACCTGTCACACTCAGGCAGTTGTGTGGAAATAATGACAGCCATGACATTTGCTTTTGTCGTTGTCCTGCAGCATCTAGTTGAGCTAACATAAAGAGTGACAAACCAACACAGAACTAAGGGCCGTGAGTCGCTGCTCGCTGATGGATATGGTGAAGCAGGAATATGATCACTTATGTAGTTGTCAAATGTGCAGTGAGGATGATCTGTCGACTAAATAACTATACAGTAGTCTACTTATGTTCAAACAGATTTTGGTTTTGGTTATGATATATGTTAGTTCTAAATAATCTAAGGTATAATGATGATGCAGTCTCAGTCGCTAGAGTGAAAATGAGTTACAAGAAATGTTAGACATTATAGTGAAAGAAAGCAAAAATAAAAACTCAGCCTTAAAAGCAAAAAGACAGAAGTAATGGTAGCACCGAAGAAAAAGTCATCACCGCAGTGCACAATAAAGAAAAGTGGAAACATTTTAAAACAGGTAAATGAATTTAAATATCTGGGAACATTGTTAACCTCAGATGGTAGATGTACAACAGAGGTGAGATTCAGAAAGGCTCAGACAAAAGCAGCTTTCCAAAAAATGAGGAAGTGACTGTGCAATCCATTTTTGACAATTGTTGTGGGGCTCTTTATTATTTAGTCAAATAAGTTTGTTATTCCATGACATAGAAGTAATTGTTGATTATCATTTGTCGTCTGACATTTTTATTGCAAACGGAAAACGTTCAATGAAATGGTATTAACGATTAGAATGAACATATTGTTAGTTCCTGGAACGAGAGTATCATTACAAAGCTGATTTGGCCGTGTACTCTAGCGTTTGGTTTCTCGTGGCAAGGCGCTGTGCCAAGGTGTACGGGTTCAATCCTGATTCGGATCATCTGTTGTTCTTTGTTAGTTTTTTTTTTTCTGTTGTTGATTATTTTTGAATTTTTTCCGAGTGCTATAAACATACCTCTTTCTCTGAAATAGTACAACGAGACGTGTACCAGATATGGGAATGTCCAACATGCAGCGGCGACAATCCGTTCTAAAGTCTAAAGTCAGACATCGACCTCCTAATACTTTTCTGTCCCCTCTAGTTCTCCATCTTCACGTATCTTTGAAAGGGAGATCACACCATCACTAGACCATCAAACACACAAGCTAAGATCTATTTTATGCTTTCAATAAATGAAACTTAATCAAATAATCACCAAAGCAACGTTTTACTCACTGGGCAAGGGAAATAATCCACAATCATTTTGCCGGTCGACCTATCAAATAAAACGAAGTCATGGCGGCAGACATATCGTCATCTATTCTCCACAGGCCGTGGGAGACTCTTCAATTATGCATGTCCACTTCCCATCATTCAATATACCCAACACTAACATATGCAGGAGCCCGCTAGGGAGTTGATTTTTGGGACTTTCATATTCAAGGCAGATTACTCACAAATCGTTATGTAACATAGGACACTAATATTTTCAACATATGGAAAATACAGTAAAAAAAATACACCTGATTTTTACTTTTTTCTGTTTCTGCGTGTTTCATGTTCACGGTGCTTTTATGAAAGCTGGTCATCAGGGGTTTTCAAATTTTGAGAGAATGAATACCTATATAAATGCATTTTTTACTTCGCAATATTTATATTGAGATGTTCTAATTTAGTATAGTAATAACATTAAAAGTTAATGTTGGCGAGGATAAGCATTGGCCTACCACCTCCAGATGGTGAAATAATATTTCATTCCCCTGGATCACCGTGAGGAGTTGATGCTAGGATCTTGATGAGCTCTGGTTCCGTGATACAGGCAAACGCTATTAGTCACCGACCGCTCTCAGGTCAAGCGCTGTCCATGGTCTTCATCCTATCATGTTGGACTTCCTTTGACAACAATGGGGCTAGCACAACTTGCCATGCATACCCCCCCAACCCTCTCCAGGACACATCCGATGACAATCAAGGGCAATATGACAATAAACTTTAAGAGCACATTTTGATATTGTATTTGTTTGTATTATGGATTATTAGAGATAACACAAATATCTTCACGGTGTTAACCACATTTATGGAGTTTCAACAACGGATATTCTGGGGGCGGGGGGAGGGGGGCAGAAACGAAGCCTGTACCTGATTGACCAACATGTTTCCGTCAATGATTAAGTAAACTCTTCGAAAAATGTTTATTTTTATATTTGAAACTATGTGAATATTTGCTATGTTAATTCATAGTATGTTGTTTTTTATCATATATATATATAAATTACATATATAAATAAATATGCATACATATCATACGTGTAATATGTAAGGAAACATTTCCTCCACGCCATGCTAGTCGTATTAGAAATATGGTGTTAAAGACCAGATTTTTCCATGACCACGGCACATTTTTTGATGTTTTGGATGATGTAGTCGGTATCACGCCAGGCCGCCTTTGGTTCCCAGAAAAAAAATCTGTGGTATTTATTTATATATATAGTTTTTGTGAACTCATGAGCTTTGTCGTTCCGGGAAAAATAAATTCCTCCACTTCTGTGAATCGAACTCTGACCTCTCTGATCAGGTAGCGAGTGCACTAACCACTCAGCCACCCAGGCTTCTATGCGGCTTATGATTTATTTATATAAGTAGAAGTTTACTTCTCATCGTTCATCGGTCTTAAACGGGTATGGAGATTTTTTTTTTTTCTTCAGCGGAAAACAATACTTGCGAAGTGATGCCAATAGTACTAAAAAAATAGTTCAGGTGAGGGAAAATCATATTTCTTTACACATTATTCATAAATGTTACACTCGAGATTTTTGTTCTTTCTTTTCTTTATCTTTTTAGTAACTAAAAAAAATATATACAAAATCTTATATTATCTTGAAACGTTTCTACAGCTATCATTAATCGGTCTATTTGTTTTGACATGTTCCGTGTACACAACAATATATTTATTTCTGGATTAGCTATTATTATATCATTCAATTATTTAGCTGTTGACGTATAATCATTCATTATTTAAAAAATACAGTATATATTTTTTGTATGCTTTGTTACAACACATTTATATATTTTATGCTTTGTTACAACAAATTTATATTTTTTTGGTTATGGAAGGCCCCGGTATCACTGCAAACGAATTAAAATCCATAATTGCTCAACCGCCCGTGCCAGTGGAATAATCCGAATTACTAACTCATCTCCCAAACAAAGAACGGTAGCTGTAGTCCACATCATAGCAGTCTCAGCACACACACATTTATATATTTATGTGAAGTAAATTCAAGTGTCAGTTTTTTAAATATTATTTCTAATCACAATAAAGATGTTTCATTTGAATAACGCAACGAAAAGGGTTAGAAAGCGCTTTTCTATCTATTAAAAAAAAAAAAAAAAAAACTAAAGTACCCCTGTCAAGCCAAGTGGCGTATAGGGAATATGGTGTTAGTGACCATAAATTTTACGGACCTTCAGCACATGATTTTTGGGGTAATGTGGTCGGTATTACGCCCGTGCCGCTTTAATGTCCCAGAAAAAAAATCAGGTACCCATTTAAGACGGTGAACCTTGAAGCCGTCGGTTTGGATCGAACCCTATCCCTTGTCCTTTATATTCCAGTTCAATAACCACTGATTTTCTATCTATACATTAAGTTAATAATTTAATACCATTATTTGTTAGTGCATCGGTATTCGTTCAATGTACAGGACATCGTTATAGCGTGATTAATAGACAAAAGTAGTGTTTAAGTTTAGATCCCACCATTTTTAAACATTTCCATCACTATTTATTTAGAAAAGTCGGAAGAAGGAGCGGTGTATCTTTTAGTTTCGTACGATAATGATGTTCCAAAATAATTCAATGGCTTTCATATTTGTTTTTGATGATTCCAGAAAGTCTTTTTGGAAACTTCAGAGGCGTGTGGCTGGTTTCCTAAGTTGCATTATCACCACCAGTGCAGATTTCGATGCGTTTATTTTCCTGTAGAGCTGTAATTATTTTTTGTTCTTACATGTTAACCGGGAAGACATTTTAAAGCGAAAAATTTAGGTCCTTGGTAGAAACAGAAAGGGGAAAACATTGATGGCTGCTGTAATGTAAAACTTTCTGGCATTGACAACAACAACGTCAAACTTTTTGATAATGTCAACAACAAGAACGTAAACCTTTCTGACATTGTCAACAACAACAACAACAACGTCAAACTTTCTGACATTGACAATAATAACAACAATAATAACAACAATAACAACAACAATAACAACAACAACAACAACAACGTCAAACTTTCTGACATTGTCAACAACAACAACAACAACAACGTCAAACTTTCTGACATTGACAATAATAACAACAATAACAACAACAACAACAACGTCAAACTTTCTGACATTGACAATAATAACAACAACAATAACAACAACAACAACAACGTCAAACTTTCTGACATTGACAATAATAACAACAATAACAACAACAATAATAACAACAACAACAACGTCAAACTTTCTGACATTGACAATAATAACAACAACAATAACAACAACAATAACAACAACGTCAAACTTTCTGACATTGTCAACAACAACAACAACAACGTCAAACTTTTTGATAATGTCAACAACAAGAACGTAAACCTTTCTGACATTGTCAACAACAACAACAACAACGTCAAACTTTCTGACATTGACAATAATAACAACAATAATAACAACAATAACAACAACAATAACAACAACAACAACAACGTCAAACTTTCTGACATTGTCAACAACAACAACAACAACAACGTCAAACTTTCTGACATTGACAATAATAGCAACAATAACAACAACAATAACAACAACAACAACAACGTCAAACTTTCTGACATTGACAATAATAACAACAACAATAACAACAACAACAACAACGTCAAACTTTCTGACATTGACAATAATAACAACAATAACAACAACAATAACAACAACAACAACAACGTCAAACTTTCTGACATTGACAATAATAACAACAACAATAACAACAACGTCAAACTTTCTGACATTGACAATAATAACAACAATAACAACAACAATAACAACAACGTCAAACTTTCTGACATTGACAATAATAACAACAACAATAACAACAACAACAACAACGTAAAGCTTTCTTCCATTGACAATAACAACAACAACAACGTAAAACTTTCTGATATTAGCGGCTATGACAACGTACAATTTTCAAACATTGGCGCCTGTTACAATGTCAGACTTACTAACAATGACAACAACAACGTACAATTTTCAAATATTGGCGTCTGTTACAATGTCAGACTTACTAACAATGACAACAACAACGTACAATTTTCAAACATTGGCGTCTGTTACAATGTCAGACTTACTAACAATGACAACAACAACGTACAATTTTCAAACATTGGCGTCTGTTACAATGTCAGACTTACTAACAATGACAACATCAATGTACAATTTTCAAACATTGGCGTCTGTTACAATGTCAGACTTACTAACAATGACAACATCAATGTACAATTTTCAAACATTGGCGTCTGTTACAATGTCAGACTTAACAACAATGACAACATCAAAGTACAAGTTTAAAACATTACACCATGGGTCCACCTTAGTCGATTCATTTTCGGTGACATTAAAGAGTATGTGTTTCTTTAGGGTGTTACGCGATAGATTTTTTTTTCAGGAATCCCCAGGGGAAGAGACAAAGTGAAAGGAAAAATATACTTGGAGTTGACAGGTACAAACAAGTACAAAAACAAAAAGATAGGGAAGGCACGGAACAATCCCGGTAAATTGCACTATACAGGATGTAGTAGTTGTAGTGTTAGTAATAGAACTAATAGTAGTAGAGGTAGTAGTAATAGAAGTAGTAGTAGTAGTAGTATTACTATTAGTAGAAGTAGTAGTTGAGGAAGTAATAAAAGTAGAACTAGTGGTAGTAACAATAGTGGTAGTAGTAATAGAAGTTGTAGTAATGTAGTATTAGTAGTAGTAGAAGTAGTAGTCGTAGTATTAGTATTATTAGTAGCAGTAGTACTAGGATTAGTAGTAGTTGTAGTAGTAGCAGTAGCAGTAGTATTAATAATGATAGTAGTATCATTAGTAGTAGTAGTAGTAGTAGTACTAGTACTGTTTGTAGAATAGTTGTAGTAGTAGTTGTTGTTGTTGTTGTAGTTGTTGTTGTAGTAGTTGTTGTGGTAGTAGCTGTAGTACTAATAGTAGTATAAAGAAGAAGAAGGAGAAAGGAGAAAGGAATGAAAATGTTTTTGATATATCTTAATTTCAATTGCCCTGTGATAATGATAAATAATTCAGTTGTCTTTTTTTATTTTTTTATTTTGCTCAATTGAACAGTCTTTTTGTACCCCTCAGATAAGAGTGGTCAGTATATCGTCCCTCTATCTAGTGCTCGTTATTTACGCTTTGCTACTTGTCTTCCCACATGTACATTACCACTAACACGTAATCGCTTTCTTTACCTCTGACCTATTGAGCCTGGTACATTATATCCCAGTCTATAGCTCTGCTCTAAAGACCGCAGTGGAGTACATGTATATATGTTTAATAATTCTCTTTCTATCGCGTTTACAATAAATGATAGTAGGTTGTTTGGCAGCGTAAAAATGTGTTGTCTTTCTATCAAGCCAACCAGGTGTCGTCGACGCTTCTATCTGTCTGTCTGTCCGTCCGTCCGTCCGTCCGTCCGTCCGTCCGTCCGTCCGTCCGTATGTACGTCCGTCCGTCCGTCCGTACGTACGTCCGTCTGTCTGTCTATCTGTCTATCAGAAGACAACAAACATCAAAAGAGTTCATACCACCAGTGAGGACAAATTCAAGAAAGAAATGGATTGCAGATGACATTTTGCAGCTAATGGATACAAGAAGAAGAAATAAAGAAAATAAAGATGAGTATAGTATAGTAGCCTCCGTCAGTCACAGTTGACAATTGATTTTTCAGCGCCCCTAGAAATGTTATTTTTTCCCTTCTTTTCTTTCGTCGTGTATTCTCTTTCTCTATGAATCTGTCTGCTGCTTCTTTGAGGTGAACGATTAAATAAAGAAATTGTAATAAAATGCAATGAAGCAAAAGAAGCATGGCTAAAAGAGAGATGCAAAGAGATTGAAATGCAACAAAAAGAGGATGCTAAAGCTAAATACAAACAAATTGAAGAATCAACAGGAAGAAAAACGCAATCAAAAACTGGATGTTTAAGATCAAAGGAAGGAGAACTGTTGATTGAGAGAACTGTTGTTGAAAGCATAAGGGAACAATGGACAGAATACATTAAAGATCTTTATAATGATGAACGAACAGAAGTAAATATTAAGGATAATGGAGAAGGACCAGAAATACTCAGAGAAGAAGTGGAAGATGCCTTGCTCAATATGAAAGCAGGCAAAGCTCCTGGACCAGATAATATAACTAAAGAAGAGTTTGAGGCCACGGGTGATTTTGGAATAGAAGTAATAACAAAAATATTGAATGATATCTAAAACAGCGGATTTATACCAGACGACCTGCTCAAATCAATATTCATAGCACTACCAAAGAAATCTGGTGCAATTTAATGCGATGATCATCGCATAATAAGCCTTACGAGTCACATGACTAAGATATTACTAAAAATCATCATGCAAAGAGTGCGAAACAAAATCTGTCCAGAAATTAGCGATGAACAGTGTGGTTTTGTTGGAGGTAAAGGAACGAGCAATGTCATATATATATATCATAAGATCTTTAGTAGAAAGAGCCATAGAGGTGAAAACAGATCTATACCTATGTTTCATAGATTATACCAAAGCATTTAACAAAGTAAAGCACCAAGAAATAATCAAAATTTTATAAAGCATAAACGTAGACAGCAAAGATCTGAGAATAATAAAGAACATGTACTGGCCACAATCAGAGGCCATAAGAACTGGAAACCAATTGGGAATGTTTCAACAAATAAAACAAGGTGTTAGACAAGGTTGTGTGCTGTCACCAGATTTGTTTAAAATTTATAGTAAGATTATTTTAAGATCCATAAGCGGCATGCCTGGAATAACAATTGGAGGTTATAATATAAATAATCTAAGGTATGCTGATGATACAGTCTTAGTCGCTAAGAGTGAAAATGAGTTACAAGAAATTTTGGGCATTATAGTGAAAGAAAGCAAAAATGAAGGACTCAGCCTTAATAGCAAAACGACAGAAGTAATGGTAACAACAAAGAAAAATACATCACCTCAGTGCAAAATAAAGACAAGTGGAACAATATTAAAACAGGTAAATGAATTTAAATATTTGGGAACTTTGTTAACCTCAGACGGAAGATGTACAAAAGAGGTGAGATGCAGAATGGCTCAGGCAAAAGCAGCTTTTCAAAAAATTAGAAAGATACTATGCAATCCATTTTTGACAATAGAAACAAGAAAAAAAGTTCTTAAATTTTATGTAGAGCCCGTCTTAACATATGGATGTGAATCATGGACAATAGGACAACAGACAAGAAAATCACTGGAGTTTGTAGAAATGTGGTTTTACAGAAGAATGTTGAGAATACCATGGACAGCTAAGAAAAGTAATTAAAATGTTCTGAAAGAGGTCAAAGCAAAAAGAGAGCGTATTTCCAATATTAGGAAGAAACAATCATCATTTTTTGGCCATCGGCCATGTATTGAGAAGAGAACAACTAGAATATATTGTAACAACTGGAAAAATTGAGGGACGAAGAGATAGAGGGAAGCAAAGAGAAAAAATACCAGACAGCTTAAGAGAATGGCTTGGCAGAAGGTCAACAACAGAAATTACAAATAACTGTTGAGATCGAAAGTTTTGGAGAGACATGATCACCTATGCCAGCATGCTTGATGATGATCTATCTATCTATCTATCTATCTATCTATCTATCTATCTATCTATCTATCTATCTATCTATCTATCTATCTATCTATCTATCTATCTATCTACCTACCTACCTACTATCTATCTACCTACCTACCTACCTACCTACCTACCTACCTACCTACCTCTATCTATCTATCTATCTATCTATCTATCTATCTATCTATCTATCTATCTATCTATCTATCTATCTATCTATCTATCTATCTATCTATCTATCTATCTATCTATCTATCTATCTATCTATCTATCTATCTATCTATCTATCTATCTATCTATCTATATATATATATATATACTATCTATCTATATATTATAATCTAATGTAATCTAGTCTGCCTGTCTGTCTGTCGTCAATGGTATATCTCTCCCTATATTTTGTATTTGATTACAATGTATTAGACAGGAGCATGGTAGCTCATTTGTTAGTGCACTGATTTATTAAGTTCAAGAGACAAGAGTTCGATCACAATCGTCGGCTTCTAGTTTTATCCAGTTTTAAGTTGGGACAGGTTTTTCATGTAAATTTGGGCGGCCTGGTGTGACACGGACCACACCACCCATAAAATGTGCAGTTGATCATTGAAAAACATGGACACTAACTCCATATTCGCCTCTAGTCTCAGGACGTTATGAACCCCACACTTGTTTTCCAATTCTCCGTTTCCCATGTAGAGAACAATATGTCCATTGCTTCTTTCTGATCTATGTTAGCAGTCATGTTTTTGAATAGGCTTTTTTAAGGAAACCTCCAATAGTTTTTCTTGACTGCCCAAGAAACTCTTATGGAAGGAATCCACACATCACTGTGGTCTTTAGTTTCCTTTCATTAACCGTTATAATATTTTAACTCTGCTGTGTTTGGTATATATCTTATATTAGAATTATTTTACTTGCATTTCTTCTACTTTCTTCCATATTTTCATGTCTTTGATTTTCACTTTTATAGGTCGTGATGAAGACCTACGAGGTGAAACGTTTGCCTGTGTCTGTAAATGTTTGAATATCATCTTATGATGCATCGTGTTGTTGACGAAATGCCACGAGTTGATGCGGGCAGGGTGCCTTTTGACTCATTTGATGTGGCGGGTCGTGTTGGCTTTCTTGACATTCTCGGCTGTTACTGGAGAAGTTGGAGTTCGTCTATCCCAGGCTATGCTGGGAAACTACTAGTCCAGCCCAGAGGTACTGCAATACTGGGTCTTCTATATCAGTAACAGCCACCACTACAGGGAACACGGCGATCCTAGCTTCTGTTAGCCAGCCTGTTTTGACTCAGATTGTTACCAGGGGAGACCACGAGGAGGTAGAACTACTAGGTCTTGGTCAGCTGATGGTTCGCCGACCCTGCTATTGCGACCGCATGTCGCAGGCGCTTCTGCTCCCCCATGATGCATCTTGTTAAATCGTTAATGTCTCGCTGGGTGAACCTGGAAGCCGTCGGTCAGGATCGAACCCGACCTTTTGTCCTCTGTAGTCCAGTTAACCAACCACTGAGGTATGGCGGCTCCCATCACTTGCTATAGACCTGGACATTTTCTCATTTATCCTAACACCCACGAAGATGCTGCAGGCAAAATAAGAAGAGAGGAAGGTTCATTGTGTGTAAAATAAAAGAAATGTGTCTGCAGTGTGTACGTGTGTGTGTGTGTGTGTGTGTGTGTGTGTGTGTGAGTGTGTGTGTGTGAGTGTGTGTGTGTGTGAGTGTGTGTGAGTGTGTGTGTGTGTGAGTGTGTGTGTGTGTGAGTGTGTGTGTGTGTGAGTGTGTGTGTGTGTGTGTGTGTGTGTGTGTGTACTTAATTGTTGCCTGCCTGACGCGTTACTCTTCTGATCTATTTTTTTATAGGGTGGAGGGAGGAGGGGTTGTGGTGTGGGGAGAGAGTGCCTGTACAATACGGTTGTTGTTCCTGACCTCTAGTGTAAAGTTTGTGTGAGATCTCACGGGATAGCGGGAGAACGTCTTGTTCTGAAGGAGCGGCTGTTTAGTGGTAAAACCCATTAAAGATATATCGGGTTCGGTAGCGAGTGAGACACCCTGTAGAATCTCTGTGATGGGGTAAAGACATGAAGAGGCATAGACATTCGAGGCTGCTGTAAAGCTGATGACAATAATGACAATTTTTTTTAAAAAAGGAAAAAGTGGTATGGTAACAGCTTTACGGAGGTGAAAAACAAAACAAAATTAGAACGACTTTTCGGCCAAGAAGGCCTTCAGCAGGAACAACAAACAACAACACAAAAATGTAGACACATCTTGACATATCTGGACATATCTCGGAATATGTATGGATGTATGGGTATATCTGAACACAAGTGAGCATATCTAGACATATCTGGAAATATATGGGTACAAGTGAGCATATCTAGATATATCTGGGAATAGCTGGGTACAAGTGAGCATATCTAGACATATCTGGGACTATCTGGGTACAAGTGAGCATATCTAGACATATATGGGAATATCTGGGTGTTTCTGAGTATATCTGTGAATATCTGAGGATATATAGGAATATCTGTCAGGATAATCAATCATTGAGCAAACTCAACAAGAAGGAAAAAGAATAGAGCACACAGAGGGAAAAATAATAATTTTGTTATCAATGATTCTTTCAAGTATTAGCCGTTGAAGCGGCTACTTCATCAGTGACCTATCCAACAGTCTTCTTAAACCAGGACACGGTTCTTTACCACAAACTGTGGCGTATCAATTGACCAAACTATGTATGTGTATGTTAACTTTGTTAGTTAAGGTAATCTATAATAACAATGTCCCACGTATATAAAAGTGCTAGTATCGTTGGCACTCTCCACAATCACGGTGAAACCGCTTACGCATTTAATAAAACCGCTTACGTATTTAATAAAACCGCTTACGTATTTAATAAAACCGCTTACGCATTTAATAAAACCGCTTACGCATTTAATAAAACCGCTTATGCATTTAATAAAACCGCTTACGCATATAATAAAACTATGAGTACATTAGATTTTTTTCTTCTGATAACCGTGTTCCCAACAGCCTGTCTTTACAGTACCAAATAAATAATGTATGTGATGAAGAACAACGACGCGTCTTACCAATGCAAATTGAGCGCATCAATTCACTTCTCTTTGACACAAATTAGACAAATGAAAGATCACTCGCGACCAGGCTTTATAATTATGTGTAGCTGTATTATGTTCTTCAGTTACTTTTATGAATAAAACAGGCGAATCAATCACAGGTCGCCGCTCGTCAGACTTATATGTAAAAAAAAATAAAGAGCCCTGTCACGCTATGTGACGTATGGGGAATATGGTGCTGTAGCCCATATTTTGTATAGACCTTCGGCACATTATCTTTGGGGTAGTATGGTCGATATTGCGCTTGTGCCACTTTATTTTCCAAGGAAAACATCCGGTACCCATTTAAGGCTGGGTGAATCTGAAAGCTAGTTGATCAGAATGAAATACGACCTCTTGTCTTTAGTAGTCCAGTTCACTAACCACTGAGCTATCGCGGCCAATTGTCAAACTTATAGTTAGGAACATCTTCGTTACGTGTAGTACAGCTGAACATATGCAATAACTCTTAAGTGGGTACTTTCTACTTTCTTTACTGGGTCCCCACGTATTCCGATCTGAAAAGTTTAATCTTTATATGGCAAAGCTGATGAAATCTTCCTGTCCATGATCATGGTTAGCTTGAGTCTAACGGCAACGAGAGGTTTGTTGACTGTTCGTCTGTTCTCTGATTCGTCGGTCAACTTCACGAGCATACAGCTACCGTAACAAGACACTAGGATCATAGGTCAGATCAGCACCTGGACTTAAAGCAGCCATCCACCTATACCTGACTGTTTCATCAGGGTCAGTCAGCCAAAACTGACCACATTCCTAGTCCATCCCTCCGTCGTTACCCTTGAAATAGGCCGACCAGATTGGCCAAGCGAGGACGAGTGAATGTAATCCAGTACTTTAATAGGACGTACTTTGGGCAAAAAAAGTTATCGCAGCTTACGACACAACGTACCAACGCCCACTTAAAGTCCCCTTTAAAGGCGGACGTAGAAAATAAGCAAACGCCGATTGAACTTTACAATATGAACAAGAAAGCTCTGAGTGTCTGAGACTCTTAATTAAGTTGGATGCGCCGGTGTGCAAGGACATGGATGTAATGTATAACACACAACAGCAACCTGTACAGAGTAACAAAGACACCGTCATTTAGTTTGCTGCCTTTATCAACATGGTCATGATCTCCGTCATCATATTACAATTATTACCACCAACCTAGTTGATCTTCAGTATTGTTTACAGCTAGTTATCGTTTTCCCGTGTTGTCATTGTGTACCTGATAACCTTCTGTCACGTGACTCAAACAAAGGTTTGAGTTTTTTTACTCTATAATTTATTCTATTATTGTGGTGTGTTTTTGTCCCAAAACGATAACTGCTATGTAACGAACTCTGGAGGAAAAGAGCACAACAAACAGCTGACAGAAGTCTTGATGGATGACAATATAGACATTTGTATTGAACACGTCTAACCATAAAGGAGGCATCCTTTGAAGGATGGACACGGATCAAAGTAAATAAACTTTCTTGGTGATCTTCAAGGTACCATAGAGTATAGAGGCTTTTTCGTTCTCCAATCAAGAAATACGAAGTGAAATAATGTGTGTTTATTTTGTGTGAAGATGATCAGTCTACGTTGTATATATATATATATACATACAAACATATACATATCAGTGCCACATCACGTGTTCATTTGTAGAACGTTGCATTCACCCCGAACTGTCTGAAGACATTTCTGTCTCTAGCTAGATCTGCCAGTTCTTATGTTGTCATACTCAAGGTCTCCTTGATGTCTTCAAACATATATATATATATATATATATATATATATATATATATATATATATATGTCTTTTGGCGTGTGCTGAGACTGTTATGATGGGGACTACAGCGGCCTTTCTTTGTTTGTAAGATGAGATAGTAATTCGGATGATTCCACTGGCACGGGCGGTTGAGAAATTATGGATTTTAATTCGTTTGCAGTGATACCGGGACCTTCCATAACCATGTATATATATATATATATATATATATATATATATATATATATGTAATATAATTGAAATTAGAGAAGAAAAACAAAAGACACAAAGAGTGAATGAAATGCGTGAGAACATAAATAAGAGTCTGCACCCTCATAAATGTCTATTCTTGTTTCCAATATCCGGAAAGCGTTTTGGTTTTGAACAGCAGAAAACATCTAAACAACAGCTTTGAATGTGCACTTGTTCCCTCTTACCCTGTCAGTGGGTGCAACAGCTTTCGTTGGTTGTTGAGCACAAAACACCCTCATTGAGGTTATTTGTTTGATTGCTGATAACTTACCGCCAAAGCCAAAGTTTAATATGGTCTTTCAGATTCATTCTCTGCTGACTGTATCAAAGTCCTTCATCAGGTCGATAAAGTCACGTGTGTGTGTGACGTTACACGTCCCTGCATTTCTCCAGAAGTTTGCATAAAGGAAATGTCATATTGATTTAAAACTGCAGGGAAAGAACACAAATACAAATTATGAAATATCACGCACCAATTAATGACAAAAGAAGATTCTGTTGAGGAAGATTGTTACATCCAATTGAAATATCAAACAGAGGAAAAGAGAGCAACACATATTGTAAACGTGATGGTTGATCTAAATGCATAATTAAAAATAAATGACCGATGCTTTTATGATAACATGGACTCGAAAAATTAAACGAGAATGAGAGACATTCGTAAATGTCTTTGCACTTAGCTACTTTCATTACAGAATGTATAAAACTATATGGCTTTACATGTATAAAGCTTTATACATTCTATCATTACAGAATGTATAAAGCTACATAAATAAAAGTAAAGTACCCCTGTCACGTCAAGTGGCGTATAGGGAATATGGTGTTAGTGACTATACATTTTACAGACCTTCAGCACATGATTTTTGGAGTAATGTGGTCGGTATTACGCCCGTGCCGCTTCACTTTCCCAGAAAAAAATCTGGTACCCATTTAAGGTTGGGTGAGCCTGGAAGCCGTCGGTTAGGATCGAACCCCACCCCCTTGTCCTTTGTAGTCCAGTTCATTAACCACTGAGCTATCACGGCTCCCTATAAAGCTGCATGAGTGACAACAAACCGTTGAAAAGAAAACAGATTTACCACTTATTTGTTAATAAGTGATTAATTTGCATGATGTAAAAGTGCATAGAGGATCAGATGTACCATACAATAAGTTGTAAACCTCGAAAGATAAACAACAAAACAAAACGGTAGATAATATTTTAATGTAGCACTTCTTTGAAAACCGGAAGTCAAAGATAAATGTGTAGTTACAGTATCCAACAGATACCAGATCGTCTAACAATGAAAATAATTATTTTAAAAATACAACAAAGCTAATAACATTATCAAGTACGAGTGACCATCTGCTTACGAACATTAAACAACAAATGAATGGATGGAAAGACCATTTAAGAAGACTTTCTTTTAAACATAGACTCAAAAATGAATCTCCTGCCCTACCACAGATATATTGTCAGATGAAGAGAAGTTGCAAGTTAGCTGTGGAAAAACAAGCACGGAAGAAATCATGAAAGCCATCAAGATGTAAAAAATAATATCCAAACAGCAGGATCAGATGAAAAAAAAACAAGAGATAACAAAATTGACACATCCCCCATTTTGTTATATAAACTACTAGATCAAATCATGGAGTTCGATAGATAGTTAGTTAGATAGATAGATAGATAGATAGATAGATAGATAGATAGATAGATAGATAGATAGATAGATAGATTAGATAGATAGACTAGAATAGATAGATAGATAGATAGATAGATAGATAGATAGATTAGATAGATAGATAGATAGATAGATAGATAGATAGATAGATAGATAGAGATAGATAGATAGATAGATAGATAGATAGATAGATAGATAGATAGATAGATAGATAGATAGATAGATAGATAGATAGATAGATAGATAGATAGATAGATAGATAGATAGATAGATAGATAGATAGATAGATAGATAGATAGATAGATAGATAGATAGATAGATAGATAGATAGATAGATAGATAGATAGATAGATAGATAGATAGATAGATAGATAGATAGATAGATAGATAGACAGATAGACAGACAGAGAGAGAGAGATAGCTAGAAAATAAATATCTAAAGATTAGAAGCAAAGTTATGTGGTTAATCTGCCAAATAAAATAAACATTTAGGAATGAACAAATTACAGTGGGATAAGTCTATTATCAGTGCCAGGAAAATATTAAGTAGAATAATCACGGAGAGACCAAAGGAGGTCATAGAGAAACATCTGCGACACGATCTAGCAGACTTTCGTACTTACTCAATGTGACAGACTTTTTATGAACGAAGTAGATCTTGTACTGACAAAGCAGACTGTCAGATTGAGTATAATAGCTGAACAAAGCTTATCTCCATTTTATATTAGATTCGTGGATTATGAAAGACTTAAGACTAATTTGGTCACTAGTAGGCAGAAAACGTTATTGGATCATTATGGAATCCCTAAAAAATGTATTGACCTGATGAATGCAATTTTTGAATGAATGAAATAGAATGTTGTTGTGGAAGGGCATCTTAAAGAATCATTTGAAATTTGTATGATCAGGATTATAGATATTCTTATATAATCTTCTCTTGTATAATCAGTAATCAGGATTATAGATATTATAGAATAGCAGAGACAGAGAATGAACTACAAGAAATGATAGACATAATAGTAAAAGAAAGCAACAAGAAAGGTCTCAGTCTGAATAGTAAGAAAACAGAAATAATGGCCATATCGAAGAAACAATCGACACTATCATGCAGCATAAAAATAAACAGGACAAATCTGAAACAAGTGCAACATGTCAAATACTTGGGAACAATAATAACATCAAATGGAAGATGCACCACAGAAATAAAAAGCAGAATAGCTCAGGCCAAAATAGCATTTCAGAAAATGAAAAATATTTTATGCAACAAATCTATGTCAATATAAGTGAGAACCAATTCTGACCTATGGACGCGAATCATGGACAGTAGACAAACAAATCAAAAAACGAGGCCACAGAGGTGGAATTTGTCAGAAGAAAGTTGAAGTTCCCTGGACAGCTAAAAAGACCAACGAGGAAATTCTCAAAGGAGGCCAACACAAAAAGGGAACTCCTAAAAAAACATCAGAAATAAACAATCAACATTTTTCTAGCATATCATGAGAAAAGGAAAGTTGGAACATCTGGTTACAACTGGCAAAATAAAAGGAATGAAAGATCGCGGACAACAAAGAGAGAAAATACTAGATAGCTTTATGTTAAGGCATGGAAACAAGTAAACAACAGAACTGATACGATGCACTGTAGATAGAATATTGTGGAAGGATATGATCGCCTACGCCAACCGGTATGGCACATGATGATGATCAGGATCGTGGCACGGGTAACCCCATTTCCCTTCCTGAGCAAAAGAGAACAGCAGAAATAGAGCTCACTAGTCACCGGGTAAGCTAACTTGATGACTAGACTTTACTGATGACGTAAATCTTTTCTCACTTAATCTTAAATATACAAAAGATACAATTAGCAAGCTCGACGAGAAGTCACAGCAGCTGGGATATAAAGCAGACGAAAAATGGACGAACATCGTTGGATGAGTGGACATTCAGCTGATAATAAGCGTGTTGCATCGAGATACGTGCATCCCAAAGGTGCAGTATTAATATTAATAAATAGCCATGGAGGAGGAACAGAGAATGATTCCAACAATTAAGGATACAGAAAGCAAGAGGGGCATTTACTACACCAAAGAGCCAATGGAAATGAAAGAAAAATAATTAGGTTAGATGCAACATAACAAATTCAACTGCAATGTAAAAGCAGGCAGAAAATACGGCTGTGAAATTTTGAAAACAACAAAGGCGAATTTTTATTAAAATATAGGTTTTCGTTAGTGAATGCTTGCGCATAATAAAAGCATGTAAATGGCAGGTCAGAACTATTGACACAGAACTACTAACACAGAACTACTAACAGAGAACTACTAACACAGAACTACTAAAACAAAACGATGAAGTCTTAAAACAACTAAAACTGAAAAGAGAACTACTAAACACAATTCAAACAAGACGAATGCGATTTTTGGGCCATGTTAAAAGACACAGCAGCCTAATAAAAGTAATCTTGGAAGGGAAAATACACGGTAAAAGAGGCAGAGGCTGACCAAGACTAACATGGGCGAATAACATCAAAAGATGTACAAATCAGCCTATGACAATCTGCACCATCCAAGCACGAGACAGAGCAGAATGGCGCTCCATGGTAGCCAACCTTCGTAGCGGAGATTGGCATTTGATGATGATGTGTGTGTGTGTTTGTGCACAACCAACTATAGATTTACATAGGCCTGCGGTCTGAGAGGGAATTTCTGAAAAACGACCAACTAGCGTGACGTTTACAGTTTTGCGAGCAGGGACAGTTGTGAATATGGTGAAGTTAGCTGACTATATCTCTTAAAGTTGATCACGTCATACTAGTTGATGGTTTTCCGGTGTTAATTTCTGCCCGCGGACTTTGGTAAATCTATAGTTGGCTATGGTTTGTATATGATTAATACCTAATGATACTAGTTAGTAAACATGTGATAACAATAACATACGCGTAGTTATAGTGACAGAAATGTTAGCATAACCACTCAAATATTGCCATCAAATTATATATGTAATTGTTAAATAAGTTCACATATTGTGACAAACTGTGAAGACGTAACAATACGGTCAAAACTTATAAAAATGAAGCAAAAAAAAAGGTATGGATGTGGGATTAATGTATAGATGCAAGAATAAAACTATAAACTGGGGATATGAATGTAATCATATTACCTAATAATAAAACGAGTGCAATATAAAACTAGTGATATACCTGTGACTATAACGATTAAAAATTAAACGCCAGAATGTAAATATGTATATTATTATATACATTTTAATACAAATATATACGTGTAAATGGATTGAAAGAAATATGTGTAACAATATATGCACGTGAAAAGGGAGTCGCGATAGCTCTGTGGTTAGTGAACTTGGACTACAAAGGACAAGAGGTAGGGTTCAATCCCAACCGACGGCTTCCGGGTTCACCCAGCTTTAAATGGATAGGATTTTTTTCTGGGAAAGTAAATCGTCACGGGCGAAATACCAACCACATTACCCCAAAAATCATGTGCTGAAGGTCTGTAAAATATATGGTCACTAACACCACATTCCCTATACAATATTTATATATATATTATTGGGGGGGGGGGGGTTACTTTACTTTTTTTTTAATGCATGTGAAAAGGATTATGCAAACTTTAATGCAGGTATATAAATGTGAATAGAATGATACCATTTTAAAGAAATAATGTAACTATGAATAACATTTTAACGTAAATATGTACATGTTAATATAATTTTAAAAATGTGAATACAATTATATAAATATATGTACATTCGAGTATGAGTGTTTACCGATGTAATTACGAATATCAAAACAGAACTTTAACAAACAGGACAAGAATACGCCATTATTTTTTCTATTGACACAATCATTAATGACAACGGTGCTATTCTTTGATGTAAGAATCCTCTGTTTTATATACGCCTTTGTTTCGTCCCTGCTCATTGATTTCATGTTGAAAACACCGACCTGATCAATTACGTTGAAATGCACGTTGCATGCACCAATTAACTTGCTGTGAAAGGGGATAAGATTAATTTACACTTTGAAAAAAAAAAGTAGATAAATTGAAGTCATCATTTTCTTCTTAAAGTCAAATTATGAAGTGACATACAAGAAAACGTGAGACGATTTCTAAATAGTTCCAAAAATGAACATTTCTTATTTGATTTAATGTCGAAAGTTAGCTTATCTTTTGGGCACTAATTTATTTAATGTAACAAAATGTGAATGCAAAGAGTTCTTATAGATTGTTTGTTAAATTACGTAAGGCTATTGTATTGTAATACATTTGAGTGAGTGAGAGGGTGAATTTGAGTTGGTGGGTGAGTGAGTGATGTGAGTGAGTGAATGATGTGAGTGAAGGACGTGAGTGAGTGATGTGAGTGAGTGAATGATGTGAGTGAGTGAACGATGTGAGTGAGTGATGTGAGTGAATGATGTGAGTGAGTGAATGATGTGAGTGAGTGATGTGAGTGAGTGAGTGATGTGAGTGAGTGAGTGATGTGAGTGAGTGAATGATGTGAGTGAGTGATGTGAGTGAATGATGTGAGTGAGTGAATGATGTGAGTGAGTGAACGATGCGAGTGAGTGATGTGAGTGAATGATGTGAGTGAGTGAGTGAATGATGTGAGTGAGTGAATGATGTGAGTGATGTGAGTGATGTGCGTGAGTGAATAATGTGAGTGAGTGAATGATGTGAGTGAGTGATATGAGTGATGTGAGTGAGTGATGTGAGTGAGTGATTGATATGAGTGAGTGATGTGAGTGAATGATGTTAGTGAGTGAATGATGTGAGTGATGTGAGTGAGTGAATGATGTGACTGAGTGTGTGAGTGATGTGAGTGATGTGAGTGATCTGACTGAGTTAGTGAGTGATGTGAGTGAGTAAGTGATGTGACTGAGTTAGTGAGTTAGTGAGTGAATGATGTGACTGAGTGAATGAGTGATTGAATGAGTGAATGGGTGATGTGACTGAGTTAGTGAGTGAATGAGTGAGTGAGTGATTGGACTCAATGAGTAATGGGAGTGAGTGAGTAATATGAGTGAGTGAGTGAGTGATGTGAGTGAGTGAGTGAATGAGTGAATGAGTGAATGATGTGACTGAGTGAGTGATGTGACTGAGTGAGTGAGTGAGTGTGTGAATGAATGATGTGACTGTGTGAGTTAGTGAGTGAGTGATGTGACTGAGTGAGTGAGTGATGTGAGTGAGTGATGTGAGTGATGTGAGTGATGTGAGTGATGTGAGTCAGTGAGTGAGTGCGTGAGTGAGTGAGTGAGTGAGTGATGTGAGTGAGTGATATGAGTGATGTCAGTGAGTGAGTGAGTGAGTGAGTGAGTGAGTGAGTGAGTGAGTGAGTGAGTGAGTGAGTGAGTGTACGAGCGAGCGAGCGAGCGAGCGAATGAGTGAGTGAGTGAGTGAGTATGTGAGTGAGTGAGTGAGTGAGTGAGTGAGTGAGTGAGTGAGTGAGTGAGTGAGGTGAACAAGCGAATTAATACATATTATTGTATAGTATTATTCAGTAACACGAGGAAAAAAAATATTTAGTTTGCTACAGAAAAATGATCAACCTCTCGCTGCTATAATTTGCCCCATTTGCCTAAAGGCCACGCCACTTAACTACCTTGTTACCCAGATCTGTGTAGCAGATTATGATGACATCATAGTAGGACAACTCACATGATCAACAACAAAGCACAAATAATAATGTCTTTAGTAAAGATATCATACAAAGTGTTTGTACTTTAAAAGTAAGACAGCTACAAATATATTGAAACTAGCGTTATGCCAGTTTCTTGCTACTGGATTTAAGTTGACCAAATCCTTGTTGATTGTAATTAAATATACTATGATGGCACTTAAAAATAGATTAACGACCCTATGTTAGGCAACATTCAGTAATTATTATTCATAAAATTATAAAAAAGACAAAGACAATAAACGTAAAAATAAATAATTTATAAAATGTATATTTCATTCGAAATATTTTGAATACATGCACTTCATTTATTGCCTACATTTGGTATTCATTTCATGATCATGATTATCATTATCAGGCCTCATGTTCTTTGCAGAACGTTGCATTCACCACAGCCCGTCTAAAAGAATCTCTGTCTCTATCCGGACCCCCCATTTCTTATGCTGTCTTGTTCAAGATCTATTTGTTGTCTTCAAACCACCTTCTTCTTGGTCTCCCCCTAATGAGTCACACAGGAAACATGCCTTCCAATGTTTGTTCTTGTCCTAGAATTATGTTTATAAGCCAGTTCTTCTTAGTGTTTCAATTTGTAATGTCTTCATTGCTCTTTTTCATCATCAATGGTATCTTACGATTTTTTTCCTGTAGCATTTTGTCTCGAAAGAATCGTTTTTCTTCCTTGCTATTGCGAGATTGCCCATGATTCGCAACCATTGTATTATACACTTGTACATAATTCATTCGCAACATCTTGAGTACACATATCTAACTAATTCATCACATTACTCTTGAATCCATACATCTAATTCATGTTCCAATCTTAAATCCATACTTGGATAACGATGCTTGTCAAATACCAGAGCTAAAAAAAGTCAGCGACTCATAATGGACTGTTATCGCCAGGTCTGCTCAGAATCTATTCCATTTTCTTCTTGGTGTCAGTCTGGCCAAAAGAGTTTCTTTCAGGAGTTTCAAGAGAGAAGGCAACCCATGCTCCTGTCACGCTGAAGACTGATGTTTGCGCCAAAAGCTCAAATAACGCAGATTAAACACAGAGGAATTTAAATACTCAAGTGAAAGGAAGTAAAAAATAGCATTAATCTTGTATAACACGAAAAAAGTAATTAATTATTAATTTCAAATTTGTTAAGTGAAATAATTAAATGAATTTAATTTAAAAAAAAAAAAAAAGAAACTGTGTATGCAGCAATTAAAAACAATTATTTTTTATTACTAAAAATAGTAATTAATTAGAGAAAAGACAAAAATAATGGAACAGAAATAGTGTAATGCCAGGAATCCTAATTGTCAGTGTTTAGCGATAATGGAAAAAAAAATAACAAATTACAATTTATATTTCAAAGGAATATTACAATTTATGTTTCAGAGCAATATTACAATTTATGTTTCAGAGTAATATTACAATTTATGTTTCAGAGCAATTTTATAATTTATGTTTCAGAGCAATATTATAATTTATGTTTCAGAGCAATATTATAATTTATGTTTCAGAGCAATAATATAATTTATGTTTCAGAGCAATATTATAATTTATGTTTCAGAGCAATATTATAATTTATGTTTCAGAGCAATATTATAATTTATGTTTCAGAGCAATATTATAATTTATGTTTCAGAGCAATATTATAATTTATGTTTCAGAGCAATATTATAATTTCAGAAACTGAATGTGTGCGTGTTAGAATCTATTTACCATGTTTCTGATTACAGTCATCGTTTACTCCTTCATTCTAGGCGGTTTATTGTGATGAGTTATCTGCAATATCTTCCACACCGCTATACTATCTAAATGTGACATTCTTTCTTTATTTTGTTCAATAAGATCATCAAACCTACAATTTTGTCGTGTTATAAGTATCTATTGGTTCATCTGTTATTATTACCGTAAACATCTTTCATCTCAGTTAATAAATATTTCCCTAGTCAAACGGCGACATAACTACTGCGTGTAATTGAAGCCTTGGGCTATAACTACCAGCTGACTATTCCTTTAATAAAACAAAGACACAATTTATGGCGTTCAAATTTATGAGACGGTGCATGTTACACGGCCAAATATTTTTTTTCTTCTACATCTTTCCTTCCTCATTTGTCTTTCAACGTCAAGTATAATTTGCCGTCTTTTGCTCTTTTGTTGGCCTCTGCTGTTATTATGTTTCCTAGTTTGTCTAATATTCCATCAATTCATATTTTTCGTGGTCGACCCTTGGGTCCGGTGTACTCGCAACGTTTATGAAAGGCTCGTTGTGTTATATTTTTGTATTTCTGTCTTAACGTGCGACAAACCATTTTATCTGCTGTTTGTTTGTGTATTCCATAGCTGGAATTATTATAAGCTTTTTTCTCAGTTTTTCATTTCTAATCTTATTTTTCATGCTATTTCTTGTCTCTCGTCTAACACATTTCTTCACCCCGGCAATAGTTATTTTTCTTATTGTTCTTGTGTCTAGGATTCAAGTTTGACATTTGTATCGCAACGTTGGAATGGATATTGTGTTGTAGAGTGCACGTTTTGCCTCTAGAGTTATTTCCTTGTTTTACAATGGTGTTGACAGTTGTCCGATAATTTGACAAGCTTTGTTGCATCTAGTTAGCTAGAAGTTAGTATTGTTTTGTTTACCCTTTTTAATTCTACATGACAAGTATGTGCGTAGATAGAAACCTTCTGTTCTTCCATTTACATTCAACTGTTGATGAAGAAGAGTTCCGAAATAAAATATTTTATTTGTGACTATAAATCTCCTTTTTTGTGTTTTATTCCACTGACTACTTTTAATGAATATTAGGACATATAATGCTGTTCTGTTTTACATATATTTTTTCCCCGTTCAATTGTTTTATTTATTCTTCGCCACAGGACCTCAAGATTATAATTAAATCACAGTGCGTTTATGTTAATGTAAGCTTGTCGCTTGGGGATTGTTTCTGTCGTGGAACAATACGAGATATCAGAATTGTACTGCGTGCTGGAGTCGTGCAGATATGAATGGTGAGGTTTTTAGAATTGTACCAAGCTGCGAATGTGATGGAGCAAAGGGCGGTGACTCCGTGAGGCCACGTGAACACTGAGTTATCAATCGTTAGCAATTTTCTCTGTGAATCATATCAAGGGGTTTAATTTCAGTAATTGAGCTGTCAGAGTTATGTCCCTTTTTCTGTGGGGATTATTTCAGTCGGCCTGTCCTCCTCTGAACATTTCATCTGGACTTTTATAATGGCGTTTGGTTTGACTGTGTATACAAAAAAATTGTAGCAGGCAATGAATATTCTAGGATGGAGTGAGCTTAATGTAAAAGGGGGGGGGGGGGGGGTTGACATGTTTGTTTGTCCCCTCCGGCAAGACCAGCTTGTTGTTTGTGAGTATGGTGAATGGGGTGAATTTGGTGGCTGTGGTGAATGGGGTGAATTTGGTGGCTGTGGTGAATATAGTGACTGTGGACAGTTCCTAGATTATCTGAATAAGGTTTCGGAAGCTTGGGCGAAATTAAAGACTTCTCTGATGCAAGACTCAAAAGTAAAGTAATTCACATGTAGGTAAAGAATTATAGGAGCAAAAATTGAGTTAGAGAAATACAGAGAGAGAGAGAGAAAGAGAAAGAGAGAGAGAAAGAACAATAATCAGAGTAAACAACAAGTAGAAAGGAAGGAAGGAAGGAAGGAAGGAAGGAAGGAAGGAAGGAAGGAAGGAAGGAAGGAAGGAAGGAAGGAAGGAAGGAAGGAAGGAAGGAAGGAAGGAAGGAAGGAAGGAAGGAAGGAAGGAAGGAAGGAAGGAAGGAAGGAAGGAAGGAAGGAAGGAAGGAAGGAAGGAAGGAAGGAAGGAAGGAAGGAAGGAAGGAAGGAAGGAAGGAAGACTCGAATGCCGTAAAAGTTAATGGTTACTATATCATTAGATGGAAGGGAAACAGTTACTTATTTTGTTTACAAATTAAAGGTCAGAGTTTTTTTTTTATTTTCAATGAAACACTCTTAATATATATTAACATACATTATCATTACACTTTAGACAGTACAGAAAGAGAATCAATTAAATGTCAGTGATGGTGACTTTATGACAATACAGAGAGAGAGAATTAATGAAATGTCAGTGATAGTGACTTTATGACAATACAGAAAGAGAATCAATGAAATGTCAGTGATAGTGACTTTAAACAGAACGGAGTGAGAATCAATGAAATGTTATTGATGGTAATTTTAGACAGAACTAAAAGGAATCAATGAAATGTCATTGACAGTTACTTTAGACAGAACGGAAAGAGAATAAATGAAATGTCAGTGATAGTGACTTTAGACAGAACGAAAACAGAATCAATGAAATGTCATTGACAGTGACTTTAGACAGAACGGAAAAAGAATCACTGAAAGCCATCAACACGACAGGAAGTGATGATTGTTATAACAGAACAGTTGAAGATGATAATAAATGAATAATGGGAGAAAGAAGAAAGAGTCATGGGATGAAAGACAGAAATAAGAGAACATAAATTGAGAGCGATAAAAGGTTGGATGGATGGATGGATGGATGGATGGATGGATGGATGGATGGATGGATGGATGGATGGATGGATGGATGGATGGATGGATGGATGGATGGATGGATGGATGGATGGATGGATGGATGGATGGATGGATGGAGTCATGGATACGTGTGAATGAATGAAAAAATTTAGGTGGGTAGGGTGAATGGACGGACGAATGATGTAGGACTTGTTGCATGAGTGGATAACTAAAATGCATAGGTAGAGACATTTTTGGCACATAAATAATTAGAAAGAGTCACACAGAAATAGACAAACAGGCAGACGGACAAAGACAGTGATGTGATGGTCATGCAATGATAACTTGAGAGATATTTAGTCAAAACGTGAGCTTTAACGAGGGAGAGAATATAGGAGATAGATTTAACGAGTGTAAGAATTTGAGATATTTTGTAATAAAGTAAGCGTGAGCGACAGAAAGAGAGAGAGAGAGAGAGAGAGAGAGAGAGACGGGGGGGGGAGTCAGAAAATTAGATTAACAGAATGAGAATTATATATAAATGGCGGCTTGCAATGAGAATAGAAAGATAAAATTAAAGTATACATTGATAGAATGTATGAGAGAGAGAGAGAGAGAGAGAGAGAGAGAGAGAGGAAGAGAGAGGAAGAGAGAGAGAGTTGGAGTGAGAGAGGATCGAGTGAAAACAACCAGAGTAAGAATGACAAAAATAAATCAATATTTCAAAATAAATTTCATGAGATGTTTGTTCTCTACATCCATTGTTACGTTTTATGTTTTAAATTCTGTCTTCGGACATTAATATCCTCTCTGCAGCTGACGTAATCTGGCGTCTCTGTCAGCATGTGTCCAGGATCTATATTGAAATGAGATCGAGAATTTTTCATTAATTTAAGACTGTGTCTATGTCAACGATAAAAAGATAGACATTGGTTGTCTGTTAATGGAAATGGATAACTTTGAATGTGTGTGATGTTTTTTTTTTTTCATATCCTGTCTTCTTTTTAAATTCCTCTTCAGTTTTTTTTTTTTTTTTTTTTTTGTTCTGGATATTCTGAATAGGTCTTGTTGTCTGAAACATTGTTTAAGTTTTGTGTCCAGTACATCACACTCACATCGCGTATTGTATTTACCAGACAATTGAAAATGACAGCAGTCAAAGTCCGTTCGTTAATAGCATTTGGAGGACTGGTTGGTCTCGAGTCAAGACGTCGGCCTTGAGACAGAGAGGTTGTGGGTTCAAATATGAGTACCTACGAAAAAAATATGAGTACCTCCGAAGAAGTGGTTGTCTGCCTGTACGGAGAGGGACTCCTATGCACACCGCTGCCATGGAAAAACGGATTAACACGCAAAATTGTTAGGAGCCGCGATAGCTCAGTGGTTAGTGAACTGGACTACAAAGGACAAGGGGTAGGGTTCGATCCCAACCGACGGCTTCCGGGTTCACCCAGCCTTAAATGGGTACCGGATTTTTTTCTGGGAAAGTAAAGCAGCACGGGCGTAATACCGACCACATTACCCCAAAAATCATGTGCTGACGGTCTGTAAAATATAGGGTCACTAACACCATATTTCCCTATACGCCACTTGGCGTGACGAGGTACTTTACTACTACTACGCAAAATTGTTCCTAGTCTCTAGGGACTTCATCAGAGGTAAAAGCTGGAGAACGCAAAAACAAAAAAAAAAAAATAAAATAAAAAATAAAAAAAAAATTAAAAAGTCAATGTAAAGAGATTAAAGAAAAGAGTGTTGTGTTCATCTGTGCTATATAGAGCCAATTATGACATATGGAGGCGAATCATGGACAGTAGGCAAACAAATGAAAAGACGGTCACAGAGGTGGAATTTCACACAAGAATGTTGAAAGTTTCATGGAAAGGTAAAAAGACGTATGAGGACATTGTCAAATAGGCCAACACAAAAAGGGAGCTCCTAAGAAACATCAGAAAGAAATAATCAACATTTTTCGGGCACATCATGAGAAGAGGAAAGTTGGAATACTTAGTTACACCTGGCAAAATACAGGGAAAGATAGATCGCGGACGACAAAGAGAGAACAGTCAACAACATAATTGATACGATACACGGTGGATGGAAGATTGTGGAAGGACATGATCGCTTACGTCAACCGGTATGGCACATGATGAGTTGTTAAATGATGTTATCTCATGTGTTATGACTAGGTTCCAAACTTGTTCCAGGTCTATTCGTAATCTATACCACAGCCTTCTATAGACTTCCAAAGGCACATGGACTGAGAATAAAACCTAAAACCCTACAAATAGCGTGACGTTATCAGCTGTAGAAGCTATAGACAGCTGACGTCACTTCCGCATCTTCCTAAAAGTAAAGAGCGCCGTCACGTCAAGTGGCGTATAGGGAACATGGTGTTAGTGGCCATAACTTTGACAGACCTTCGGTACATGATTGTTGGGGTAATGTGGTTGGTATTAAAAACGTCACACCAGTTTGAGTTTCTTTTCCGGGAATTTCCTGTCAGTTCGTAGGCCTTTTGGAAATCTATAGATGGCTTTGTGAAAACTCTACCGGACTAAAATATTCGACCTCCGAGACTGGTCCTCTGACACTTCACTGTCATTATGTGGTTGTTCTGTCAATGAATAATTTCTTTACGAATTAAATACAAGTTAATGAAATCACTCGAAGTTGACTACTTGCTCCCCTCCCACACTTGTCCCCTTCCTTTTTCACGCCACTTAAATTTATTACATACATTTGCTTGTTTGTTATCCTAACTATTATCACCATTATCATCATTACCATCATCGTCTAACTGTTTATTTCTGTAGGTGTTTGAAACAACGACAGCTACTTGTTATCTCCGTTCTCTGAGCAAGACGCCTAGTATCTGCTGTTATCAAATCCCTCCCCGCCTGCGACATCTTGTTCCCATCTTCCTCTAGTGGACGCGATTATTCGTAAATATCTAAAATTTTTCTTTAAAATTTAGACGTCACTTGACGTTATTGCGTGATGTAGATCATAAACGATGGCACGTGTGATGACATACTCGGTCAGGACGCCGAAGCAACACCTGCACTATCTATCGACAACTATAAACTTGATGTCTTTTGGCTGTATAACTACCTGGGATCCATCATCAATGACTATCTTTAGATACAGAAATTGACACCCGCATTTGGTAAAGCTGCTACCACCTTTGCCCGTCTTTCTAGGCGTGTCTGGCAAAACAGCAAACTGACAATTAAAACAAAAGCCGCAGTGTACAATGCCTGCATAATTTGTATCCTCCTGTATGGCAGCGAATCTTGGAAACCTATGCAAAGCAGGAGAGAAGGCTAAATGTATTCCATATTCTATGTCTGCGCCGTATTCTTGGTATCACCTGGAAGGATAAAGTGACAAACGTGGAGGTCATAACTCGCACAGGCCTACCGAACATCTACACCCTGCTCAAACAACATAGGTACGCTGGCTTGGCACATACACCGTTTGAAAGATAGTCGCATACCAACAGATATACTCTACGGACAACTGGCAGACGGCAAAAGGACTATGGGGCTCCCAAAACTTCGACTTATAGACGTGTGTAAACGCGACATGCAGACTCTGAATATAAACCCTGCAGCGTGGGAAGAAATAGCTGCAGATCGCAATATTTGGAAACACACTCTAAAGCTCCAACTCAAACAAGAAGCAGACAGATTCATATAAAAAGAGAACACACGGCGAAAGGAAAGAAAAGAAAAAATAGCATTTATAGGGCCGCTGAATAATCCAGATAACTATGAGTGACGGAGGCTACTACTACTACTATTCATCTGTACTGTCACCCCTTCTATTATGTCCATCTCACGGTTATGTCTCTTCTGTCATTGTCTCACCCTGTAACACTTTGTCTTTCTTTCTCTTGACTATCCGATGCCAAGACTTCGAAAAGGATCTTATAAAGGCCAACAAGACAACTCTTACAACAAGACAACTCTTATAACAAGACAACTCTTATAAAAAGACTGATGAAAGTGTTTCAGTAATTAGAATCTTGGAAGGGAGATAAGCACTTGAGTAACCGATGACTGAACTAACTAGGCTTTGATCAGACAAAGGACAATGTATAACAGCCAGACCGATTAACTGACAATAGATACAGTTCAAGGACAACCGATTGATTAGTTGAATAATTCGTGACTGACTACAATGAACATTTGATCGCTGAAATACGAGCAAAGAAGTTGAGTAGCAAGAGTATTGTTTTTCTTTGTTCATTACCTTTTTCGAGTTAAATTATTTCCATAATTTTAGTGTTGTAAAAGAGAGTAATCAGGAGCCGAGATAATTTAATGGTTAGTGAAGTGGACTACAAAGGATAAGAGGTCGACGGCTTCTGAGTTCAACAAGCCTTAAATGGGTACCTGATTTTTTTTTCAGGCAAAATAAAGCGATGCGGGTGTAATACCGACCATATTACCCCAAAAATCATGCGCCGAAGGTCTATAAAAATGACGGTCACTAACATCATGTTCCCTATACGCCATTTGGAGTGACGGGGCGCTTAACGTTTACTTTAAAAGAAAGTAATACTGAAAGGTATAAGAGTGAGAAGATATTTATGGGAAATTTAGTTAGATGTAATGTAATAATGTAATTAGAAGTGAAAGAAAGATGTATTTGATTAGAAATAATAGAAGGATGTCATTAAAATAATAGATTTATTTTAAAAAAAGATGTGTTAAAAAAAGGAGAACTTAGAGTAGAATGCTAGAATGCTGGTATTAAACATGGTTAATGTGTAAGAGAGATGTAATATGAGAGGAGAACGGGTTAGAAATAGCGAGAGAAAAGATGTGTAAGAGAGATGCAATACCAGAAGAGAAAGACATTGGGAGACAAGATATGCTAGAAAAATATTGATAAAATTTATACATGACCGGATATAAACGCACTGTTTGTGGAATTTCAAAATATATAGGAGTGAAACCTGAACGGTGGGAAAGACAGACGAAAGTTATGTAGTAGAAATGCATTCAAAGTTTTAGCTAATGAGTTATATAATGAGATATGTACATTTTTAAAAAGTAGGTGTAGCACGAATGACAAATGAAACAAATGATTGGCAGGAGAGTTTAAATGATAACTGCGCTGCAAATGATTGAAATCCCTTACGAAGATTGCTGTATTGATTGTTTACAGAGGTCACGTGAATGATTGAGCCGTCCTGTTGACCTTAATGATACTGGCGCATCTGGTGGCTTGTCGGACCGACTGGGTTAATTGCCCGAAATTTGAATATGAAAGAAAGCTTTTCATGGAGAGATAAGGGCTGGCAGACCCTCGCTGAACAACTGAATGCGAAATGATATTATACCAAATTAATATTTGTCCAATTATCCTTGTTTGCTGATGCATGCATTAAGTAGGTGGTATTACATCCATTTCAGGGACAAAATGCCGCTCTCATTGTCACCAGCCATTTAAGTTCAACAACAAACACTATTGATTGTATGTGTCTATTATGTGTGGCAATGAATATTTTTTTTACAAAATGTGTTTTAATTATCTTGTTTATTTTTGTTCTTAATGTTGATTATGTTCCAAACCTTATGTCTATATTGGGTTGTTTGTGTGTGTGTGTGTTTTTTTTTTTTGGTCAGGGATAGACACAAACATAATATTGTGCCAGCAGATGACCGAATCGATAACGCGTCGGGTTCCAAGCGAGTTGAACAACGCCGGTCAAATCCCGGTGGAGTAAGAAGTTTTTTTTTCTCTATCGGAGGTGAGGTGATATAAAAACTCAGACCCGATCATCTAGGGCGACTGCACTGGGCAAGCGGCCTTTATTCTCTGGTCCTGTAAGTTCCCTGACTGATCACAGAAACCGGTTTATGTCGTAAGATTTTTTTTTTTGTACGTTGTCACTATAACGTGGGATAAAACGTTGAAAAATAGATCTAAAATTGTACACAACAGGTGGCTGCGATAGCTCACTGGTTGGTGACTGTACACATCAGGTGGCTGCGATAGCTCACTGGTTGGTGACTGTACACATCAGGTGGCTGCGATAGCTCACTGGTTGGTGACTGTACACATCAGGTGGCTGCGATAGCTCACTGGTTGGTGACTGTACACATCAGGTGGCTGCGATAGCTCACTGGTTGGTGACTGTACACATCAGGTGGCTGCGATAGCTCACTGGTTGGTGACTGTACACATCAGGTGGCTGCGATAGCTCACTGGTTGGTGACTGTACACATCAGGTGGCTGCGATAGCTCACTGGTTGGTGACTGTACACATCAGGTGGCTGCGATAGCTCACTGGTTGGTGACTGTACACATCAGGTGGCTGCGATAGCTCACTGGTTGGTGACTGTACACATCAGGTGGCTGCGATAGCTCACTGGTTGGTGACTGTACACATCAGGTGGCTGCGATAGCTCACTGGTTGGTGACTGTACACATCAGGTGGCAGCGATAGCTCACTGGATGGTGACTGTACACATCAGGTGGCTGCGATAGCTCACTGGTTGGTGACTGTACACATCAGGTGGCTGCGATAGCTCACTGGTTGGTGACTGTACACATCAGGTGGCTGCGATAGCTCAGTGGATGGTGACTGTACACATCAGGTGGCTGCGATAGCTCACTGGTTGGTGACTGTACACATCAGGTGGCTGCGATAGCTCAGTGGTTGGTGACTGTACACATCAGGTGGCTGCGATAGCTCAGTGGATGGTGACTGTACACATCAGGTGGCTGCGATAGCTCAGTGGATGGTGACTGTACACATCAGGTGGCTGCGATAGCTCACTGGATGGTGACTGTACACATGAGGTGGCTGCGATAGCTCACTGGTTGGTGACTGTACACATCAGGTGGCTGCGATAGCTCAGTGGATGGTGACTGTACACATCATGTGGCTGCGATAGCTCACTGGTTGGTGACTGTACACATCAGGTGGCTGCGATAGCTCAGTGGTTGGTGACTGTACACATCAGGTGGCTGCGATAGCTCAGTGGATGGTGACTGTACACATCAGGTGGCTGCGATAGCTCAGTGGATGGTGACTGTACACATCAGGTGGCTGCGATAGCTCAGTGGATGGGGACTGTACACATCAGGTGGCTGCGATAGCTCAGTGGATGGTGACTGTACACATCAGGTGGCTGCGATAGCTCAGTGGATGGTGACTGTACACATCAGGTGGCTGCGATAGCTCAGTGGATGGTGACTGTACACATCAGGTGGCTGCGATAGCTCACTGGTTGGTGACTGTACACATCAGGTGGCTGCGATAGCTCACTGGTTGGTGACTGTACACATCAGGTGGCTGCGATAGCTCAGTGGTTGGTGACTGTACACATCAGGTGGCTGCGATAGCTCAGTGGATGGTGACTGTACACATCAGGTGGCTGCGATAGCTCAGTGGATGGTGACTGTACACATCAGGTGGCTGCGATAGCTCAGTGGATGGTGACTGTACACATCAGGTGGCTGCGATAGCTCAGTGGATGGTGACTGTACACATCAGGTGGCTGCGATAGCTCAGTGGATGGTGACTGTACACATCAGGTGGCTGCGATAGCTCACTGGTTGGTGACTGTACACATCAGGTGGCTGCGATAGCTCACTGGATGGTGACTGTACACATCAGGTGGCTGCGATAGCTCACTGGTTGGTGACTGTACACATCAGGTGGCTGCGATAGCTCACTGGTTGGTGACTGTACACATCAGGTGGCTGCGATAGCTCACTGGATGGTGACTGTACACATCAGGTGGCTGCGATAGCTCACTGGATGGTGACTGTACACATCAGGTGGCTGCGATAGCTCACTGGTTGGTGACTGTACACATCAGGTGGCTGCGATAGCTCACTGGTTGGTGACTGTACACATCAGGTGGCTGCGATAGCTCACTGGTTGGTGACTGTACACATCAGGTGGCTGCGATAGCTCACTGGATGGTGACTGTACACATCAGGTGGCTGCGATAGCTCACTGGTTGGTGACTGTACACATCAGGTGGCTGCGATAGCTCACTGGTTGGTGACTGTACACATCAGGTGGCTGCGATAGCTCACTGGTTGGTGACTGTACACATCAGGTGGCTGCGATAGCTCACTGGTTGGTGACTGTACACATCAGGTGGCTGCGATAGCTCACTGGTTGGTGAACTGGACCTCTAAGGACAAGAGGTCGGGTTCGCTTTCAGCGTCATCCAACCTTAAATTGATACGGAATATTTTTTTCTGGTAAAATTAAGCGGCACGGGCGTAATACTGACCACGTTATCCCAAAAATAATACATCGAAGGTCTTTACGAAATATTGGCACTAACACCATATTAGCTATACGCCATGTGGCGTGTCGGGTATATATATGTAGAGAGGGAGAGAGAGAGAGCACAGTTTTATTATAATAGAAACCGTTCAAATTTACAAATGTTTCGGCCACAGACTTCCATCAGTATGACAAAATAACAACCACATGCAAGATGGCTCCGTATGCAGATTTCTACTTAGCTTCACTCAGAGCCTTGTAAAGACATCGATCTGACAGTGAGACCCGGACAGGAAGTTGAATTGTGTTTTGGTCACATTTTCTATCCATGTACAGAAACAATTATTTATTTATCTCCCACTCTCTCTGTCTGTTTTTGTTTTCCTACCGCAATGTTAATCTTAGTTTGTGCATGGTTATGGTTAGTCGAAGGCCCCAGTATCACTTTGAACGAATTAAACATAAAAAATTGCTCAACCGCCTATGCCAGTGGGATCATCCGAGTTAAAACTCATCTCATTGAAGGATCCAAACAAAGAAAGGCAGCTGCAGTCCCCATAAATAGCAGCTACATCACGCGCCAAAAAGACAAAAGGCCAAGCGGCACCGAAAGTGAACGCAGCTGAACTGTCCTTTGTCATACGATATCATCATTCATTGCAGGCAATCGAAATATCGAAACACGATCCGTCTGAAAAACACAGTTCACGGTGTGCACAGAGCACTAAACTCAGTGGCTCTTGCAGCAAGCCGGACTTAGAATATGAAGAAACTGCAACAAGGAACATTTTTCAGACTGAGCCTCAATGGTTCTTGCCGCCTATCCGCCATATTGACCGGTATTCCGATGTTCAAGTTTACGCATGTCTCTTTCATTGTTCTCGTATTTCTGCTACTGTTTCTCTCATGTAATTGTTTTATGTTTTATTTGTTTCTGTTTTTGTCTGTTTACACTAATGGTTTTTTTTTCTGATCTCTCAGATGCTGTCTGTATTTAACTTTTCATTCCTTTTTCTGCCTCGTGCTGTTTCTCGATTTTTGTATGTTTATAACTTGGTCACTCTATCTTTCTCATCTAATTTTTGAATTTCTCTTTCTCTCTGTCTCTTTTAGATTTGTCTCTCTGTCTGACTCACTCCAGACACTATTTATATTCCTCTGCTTTATCCCTCTTTCTCTCTTCCTCTAGAATCCACACACACACACACACATCACACACACACACACACACCAGGTTGCTAAACTATTTTAAGAACTTATTAATTACTTTCCAAATAATTCGCCCATTCACCACTTCACTCACTTATTTACATATTCATTCACTGACTCACTCACCTATCCACTCACTCACTATCTCACTCACTCATCTGCACATCTGCTCACCAAAATTACTAACTCACTCACTCGCTCACTAACTCACTCATTCACTTACTATCTCAACAACCCATTCACTAACTCAACCATAATTACATTTTCATATACACAAATTCAATAATAAACCTATGATCTCTTCTCTATTTATTCCTTCTCTTCCCAGCTATAGCTCCCTACACCTCAACACAATTGCCCTTCAGTGCTGTAATCAACCCATGATGTTTTCGTAAGACAATCCTCTTGTATCATCTCGACTACAACCTTCGTGTGAATGATTTCGTAACTTCTTTAAACCATTTCACTTTTACCATGAGTTCATCCTTTTCTGTGCACTTTTAAAATAAACGTTTCTTTGTTTTCAAGTTTCACTTTGCCCATAAGATTATACGTGGCACTTATGTTTGTTTAATTACTGGACACTGTGCAACCAGTAGCATTTATGTTTGTCTAAATACGCCCGTGCGCTGCCGAGGCCCGAAAGGGGAGTAAAGAATAGCAGCGCTGTACCCTACCAGGCATGTTCGTAAAGAGGCGAGAAAGGAGGGTTGGGCATGGGACATGCTATCCCATTCTGTAAAAAAATAAGCCGAAAAAACTTCACAAACCTGGACAAGTCAAAGAGAGAAAAAGTAAATACGTGTTTGTTGAAGATTATGCTCCACTTGGAGCTAAAAAGGTAGAAGAGGAAGAATTACTGGGCACCGTGCAACCAGTAGCATTTATGTTTGTTTAATTACTGGGCACTGTGCAACCAGTAGCATTTATGTTTGTCTAATTACTGCACACAAGTCAACCGTACCCCTTATAGTTGTCTAATCATCAGTCTCAACTATGAAACGGAAGTAATTATTTTAAATGTGCAGCCGACATATAAAATATGTTATTATCCTTTTTAAAAAATCATTTTTTGACATGTTAAACATTCAATTTCTTTTATATGTGTAGAATAAATCAAATAGAATTTTAAGTTTTTGAGCTTTAAAAAGTTTGAGAAAATGGTTTTGAAACAATTATTTTCTTATAAACTACTTATATTTTTTTCTTTACCATAATGCCTAAAATTTTCTTTGATTACATTTCTGTCATCACTGTTCAGTCTTAAAATCTAAGTAACTTCAAGATACGGGCATGACGTTTAACAAAGATATGGATATATTGTTTTAGAACGTGGCAGGCAGCAATCTTTAGAGTCGTATAATTTGTGCTCTTTGGGTCTCATTTTTCAAATCGAATATTTGAGGGAATACGTGATCACTGTACCCATCAAAGGTCAGTTAAATGTCACAAAACTAGTAACACTTGCCTGTTACAAAAAATATTGACATATCTGAGTTCTGCAATTGAAAGGAAGATTTATATTGTGTAGTTTGAATTATTCTAAGTCTCTATAAAATTGTAGTCCAACATGATCGCCGTCTCCATAGCAACTGGGTCATAAATGAATGTACAAAATATCCACTTTCATTTTAGACCATACTAGTAGTAACTGACAGTTATCGTCTCATTTGGTTATCAATGAAAAAGGTACAAATGTTATTGCCACGCCACTTTGCGATCCAGGTCAAGGTTATATCGTCAGAGAAAGAGAATAAAGGAAACGTAACGATATGTAACATTTAAATGAGACAAGTAAATTAGGTGAGATTGAGGGTTCTTTCAACACTATAATGCGTTAGGAGAATATGGTGAACGAGAAATACAAATTAAGGGATGGACAGAATAGCCCAGTGATAGCCTATTGTATCGTGCACTTTGAAGGCACAACTTTATTTCAGCGACATGCTCTCACTGCCGTACATAGACGCCAGCTTATCGAACAAGCAATCTTATAAATGTATTACCTTCATAACATAGTCAGTCTGAGAAAGGAAATTAAAATAGAAGAACAAAGATAAGTATGTCAAGACAAAATGACTAACTTAAGACTTGGGAAAGTGCCAGTCATATACTAGTGGACAAACTGATATGATTAATGCGATGGCGCTAGATATGACACACACTGCGGAAGTCAAGTGAGAATATTACACGACAGGCCTTTTTCTTGAATCACCATGGGAAGAGACAAACAGGTTATCTAAAATATACTAGGAGAAAACAGATGGAAGAAGAAATTAAGAGAATGGCGAAGACATGGAACGATCATAAGAGAATGACAAGAAACAGGACGGCTTGGACTCGCATTTGTTGAAGAGCTCTGCTTCACAGATGAGCTGAAAGGGGAAAAAAAAGTAGATAAGAAGTAAGTTAGGTACCATCTCCGCAGTATAATAAATAAAGAAACAACAAATTACATGAGTTGACAACGTGATAAGACCGTCATAATTCACCACAAACACACAGCTATCAACCATCGTTCATCATCATCATCAAGTACCTGGCCTGCTGCGTAGGTGATCATGTCTCTCCACAACTTTCGATCTCAGCAGCTATTTATCATTTCTGTTGTTGACCTTCTGCCAAGCCATTCTCTTAAGCTGTCTGTTATTTTTTCTCTTTGCTTCTCTCTATCGCTTCGTCTCTCAATTTTTCCAGTTGTTAGAATATATGTCAGTTGTTCTCTTCTCATTACATGGCCAAAAAATGTTGATTGTTTCTTCCTAATATTGGAAATTAGCTCTCTTTTTGCTTTGACCTCTCTCATAACATCTTCATTACTCTTCTTAGCTGTCCATGGTATTCTCAATATCCTTCTGTAAAAACCACATTTCTACAGACTCCAGTGATTTTCTTGTTTGTTGTCCTATTGTCCATGATTCACATCCATTTGTTATCAAAGATAGATAGACAGAATGCTACAAAATTGGGAAGCATGAGAGCAGTAGAGACCAGCCAAGGACAGCGAACTAACTCTCACATAGACGCTGAAGGAAAAATGAAGACGAAAGAAAGGTGAAAATTGCTTTTTAGTTTTTTTTTATTTTTTAAATTGATCCATCCGAGACACAGCCTTCTCGTAGAAGATCGAATGCGTTCCGTTAGAAGCGTCGGCTTCTACTCAAGAAGGTCCCGTATTCGAAATCCACCACAGGCAATGGACATTTTTATCTTCGAAACTAGTTTCTTCGTAGCTGTACCTGATAATAATATTCGATGTCTAACCCTCTCTGGGTAGTGAGATTCGATGTCTAGCCCTCTCTGGGTAGTGAGATTCGATGTCTAGCCTTCTCTGGGTAGTGAGATTCGATGTCTAGCCCTCTCTGGGTAGTGAGATTCGATGTCTAGCCCTCTCTGGGTAGTGAGATTCGATGTCTAGCCCTCTCTGGGTAGTGAGACTCGATGTCTAGCCATCTGTGGGTAGTGAGATTCGATGTCTAGCCATCTCTGGGTAGTGAAATTCGATGTCTAACCCTCTCTGGATAGTGATATTCGATGTCCAGCCCTCTCTGGATAGTGAGATTCGATGTCTAGCCCTCTCTGGGTAGTAAGATTCTATGTCTATCCCTCTCTGGGTAGTGAGCTTCGATGTCTAGTCTCTCTGGGTAGTGAGATTCGATGTCTAGCCCTCTCTGGGTAGTGAGATTCGATGTCTACCCCCCTCTAGGTAGTGAGATTTGATGTCTAGCCCTCTCTTCGTAGTGAGATTCGATGTCAAGCCTCTCTGGGTAGTGAGCTTCGATGTCTAGTCTCTCTGAGTAGTGAGATTCGATGTCTAGCCCTCTCTGGGTAGTAAGATTCGATGTCTAGTCCTCTCTTGGTAGTGAGATTCAATGTCTAGCCCTCTCGGGTAAGAACGAAAAACAAAAGGACTCGTGTTAACTCTGCGCACGTTTAGTAATCTAGGCAGTTTAAAATAAAAAAAAGTAGGTCAAAGTAACCGCTGACCTAGCAAAATTGAAAGTAAAACGTGAAAACTTTCGGTGATTGAACAAGGAGAATAACTCTAAAGTTGAAGAATGTACGTCGCGGGACATTGAGCATATTCAAACAAAATTCTGCCCTATGGGACTTTACTAGACATCAAAATTTGCGCTCGGAAAAACAAAACAAACAAATATTATTTAATTTGTATACGACAATGTGTCTTATGGGACGCTATGTACGGTCTAACCCACTTAGACACGTAAGACCTCATGCACATCACTCTTCATATAAAGCTACTTTTGTAATCGATAACCATAACTCTTCTTCTACGTCTTCGTCTTCTTCTTGTCCTTTTCTTCTACTTATCTTTAACTCTTTCCGTACGTTTCGACGCAATGTACGTCATGCCAATTTCAGTCGCGTACGTTTAGCCGCACAGTGCGTCACTCTCAATTTGATTAGTGTAAACTGTCGTCAAACAATATTCTGTTTACATGTCATGTATCATCTTGGTGTTGGTGAAATCTAATTCCGTGTTCAATTATTTAAAAATTCATATATAATATGTTGTGTGTTAGATAAATATAAACATGTAGATTGACATTTAAAATTGTGAGAAATTTTACCTCTGAAATAATCTCCGTTGCATTGATAGAAACCTTCTGTACTGAAAGTGTTAACTTTTTGTGTGTGTCTATCTGTTCTTCATTTTTTTTTTTTTTTGTCTTTTTCTTTTGTCCCTGTCATTTACCTCTGAGAGTCGAGGGGAGAATTAGTTTTAGGTTTTTTTGCACTTTAGTTGTGGACTCTTCCGCGGTGACGATTCTGAGCGTTTAAATGAATTAATCGATCAGCGAATTTGATCATCAATAGCAGTTATAGAAGTTGTGACAAGCTGTGGATAGACATGATCTCCTCGTGCCCCATGTCAGCAGGCATTGTATTAGAAGATATTTAATCATAATAGAAGTAGCAATAATAATACTTGCACACGGCTGGTAACAAGAAATCATAATCAGTCAGGCTATATAACATACCAGTGAATTAGCAAGAGGGTTGTCTTAATGAGTAGCCACTTTCATTTCTGATTCTGCCAGAATTTGATCGACAGAACCGACGGCAGATTGAACCAGATGCATTAGTGAACAAAATGTTTACTTAGCAGAGAAAAGAGTGCATGGGGAACACTGGAGGCCAGACCTCATCCTTCTCTAACATCGATCGTCTTCTGGTTTTAAAATCATCTCTTCCTCAAATGTTGCTGTGCCATTTCTTACCTGTGTTCTCCATGTACTACTATCTGTGTTCCCCATATGCAGCTATCTGTGTTCGCCATTTACTACTATCTGTGTTCCCCATATGCAGCTATCTGTGTTCCCCATATGCTGCTACCTGTGTTCCCCATATTCAGCTATCTGTGTTCGCCATGTACTACTATCTGTGTTCTCCATATGCTACAAACTGTGCTCACCATGTACTACCATATGTGTTCTCCATCTACTACCATCTGTGCTCTCCATGTACTACTATCTGTGTTCTTCATGTACTACTATCTGTGTTCTCCATATGCTACTTTATGTGTTCTCCATGTGCTACCATCTGTGTTCTCCATCTGCAACCATATGTGATCTCCATGTGCTACTATGTGTGCTCTCCATGTGCTACCATCTGTGTTCTCCATGTACTACCATCTGTGCTCTCCATGTGCCACTATGTGTGCTCTCCATGTGCTACCATATGTGTTCTCCATGTACTACCATCTGTGCTCTCCATGTGCTGCAATGTGTGCTCTCCATGTGCTACTATGTGTACTGTCCATGTACTACCACCTGTGTTCTCCATCTGCTACCATCTGTGCTCTCCATGTACTACTATCTGTCCTCTCCGTTGCTACTATCTGTGTTCTCCATGTACTACTATCTGTGTTCCTCATGTGCTACTATATGTGTTCCCATGTGCTACTATCTGTGTTCTCCATCTGCTACCATCTGTGCTCTCCATGTGCTACCATCTGTGTTCTTTATATGCTGCTATATGTGCTCTCCATGTGCTACCATCTGTGTTCTTCATGTACTACCATATGTGCTCTCCATGTGCCACTATGTGTGCTGTCAATGTGCTACCACCTGTGTTCTCCATCTGTGCTTTCCATATGCTACTATGTGTGCTCTCTATATTCTACTATCTGTGCTCTCCATGAACTACTGTATGTGTTCTCCATGTGCTACTATCTGTGTTCTCCATATGCTTCAATCTGTGTTCTCCATGTGCTACTATCTGTGCTCTCCATGTGCTACTATCTGTGCTCTCCATATTCTACTATCTGTGTTCTCCATATGCTACTATCGTTGTTCTCCATGTGCTACTATCTGTGTTCCCCATATTCTACTATCTGTGTTCTCCAAGTGTTAATATCTGTGTTTTCCATGTGCTACTATCTGTGCTCTCCATGTGCTACTATCTGCGCTCTCCATGTGCTACTGTCTGTGTTCTCCATGTGCTACTATCTGTGCTCTCCGTGTGCTACTATCTGTGCTCTCCATATGCTACTACATGTGTTCTCCATGCGCTACTATCTGTGATCTCCATGTGCTACTATCTGTGCTCTCCATGTGCTACTATCTGTGCTCTCCATATGCTACTACCTGTGTTCTCCATGCGATACTATCTGTGATCTCCATGTGCTACTATCTATGTTCTCCATGTGCTACTATCTATGTTCCCCATATTCTACTATCTGTGTTCTCCAAGTGTTAATATCTGTGTTCTCCATGTGCTACTATCTGTGCTCTCCATGTGCAACTATCTGTGCTCTCCATGTGCTACTGTATGTGTTCTCCATGTGCTACTATCTATGATCTCCATGTGCTACTATCTATGTTCTCCGTGTGCTACTATCTGTGCTCTCCATGTGCAACTATCTGTGCTCTCCATGTGCAACTATCTGTGCTCTCCATGCGCTACTATCTATGATCTCCATGTGCTACTATCTATGTTCTCCGTGTGCTACTATCTATGTTCTCCATGTGCTACTATCTATGTTCTCCGTGTGCTACTATCTATGTTCTCCGTGTGCTACTATCTATGTTCTCCGTGTGCTACTATCTATGTTCTCCATGTGCTACTATCTATGTTCTCCATGTGCTACTATCTATGTTCTCCGTGTGCTACTATCTATGTTCTCCGTGTGCTACTATATATGTTCTCCGTGTGCTACTATATATGTTCTCCATGTGCTACTATCTATGTTCTCCATGTGCTACTATCTATGTTCTCCGTGTGCTACTATCTATGTTCTCCGTGTGCTACTATTTCTAGCAAATTTTTCTAGTTCCTTTCGCTGATAGAGAATTCTCTCAGGGAAGCGAGCATCCTTATATCTCAATACTGGTTTGCCTTTAGGTCTTCTTTCCTTTCCAAAATCCCTTATACAATAATTATTTTGGCAGGTGATTATTGTGCATTATTCTGTTGTGACTCAACCAACGAATAACAAATTACATATCTTTACCAATTATACTGATAATAAAATTGTTATAACTTCATTTGTTAAACAATTTGATATCAAGATAATTGTTTGGAAACTTTCTTCATCAAATTTATGTACATTTTTTTTTTCAGAATTCCGTGAGGCCTTTCACATGTTTGATAAGGACGGCGATGGGAGAATCACCGCTAAGGAGCTGGGAATTGTACTCCGATCTTTAGGACAGAATCCTACAGAGATTGAGCTGAGAGATATGATCAATGAGGTTGATGCTGATGGTATGTGGTTCAACTGTCCCGAGTTTTTTTTCTTCTTAATTATTCGATATTTTGCATTTTTGACAATAAAATCAAGAAAGAGATCTTAGCTGATATGTAGAGACAGTCTTAACATATGGATGTGAATCATAGACAATAGGACAACAAAGAAGAAAATCAGAGGAGGCTGTAGAAATGAGGTTTCATAGAAGAATGTTAAGAATACCATGGACAGGTAGCAAGAGCAATTAAAAGTTTCTGAAAGAAACCAAAGCAAAAAAGAGAGCTAATATCCAATAACAGGAGAAAACAATCATCATTGTCTGGCCATGCAATGAGAATGGAACAGTTGGAATATATTGTAACAACTGGGAAAATTGAGGGACGAAGAGATAGAGGGAAGCAAAGAGAAAAAATACCAGACAGCTTAAGATAATGGCTTGGCAGAAGGCCAACATCAGAAATGATAAATAACTGTCGTAATCGACAGTTGTGGAGAGACATGATCACCTACGCCAGGAGACATGGTACTTGATGATGATGATGATGATGATGATGATGATGATATTGTTTTAATGTGATATGTTGCTTCCAATTTATTTGGTCCTTGTGAGGCTGTCGGGACTCCCCACGGTTAGGGAGAAAAGAACAGTCACTGTTACCTACCGCGAATATCGTAGATGCAACTAAGGAGGTTTGGAATCGTCGCTTGTGCAATCGAGTAGGACGTGCACGTAGCAACCTTGACAACAGAATTTACCGATGCATTTTGATAAAGTGACATGTTTTGTGACAAGTAGTGGAGCGGATATGGGAAACTCATGACTGTAATAAAGCTGGTTCCATTTGTAGAACAAAATAGATTGATGTTATTAATGTCATGCTCATGTGATTAGTTTATGTTATTGTTATTGTTTGAATTTGTGAGTGGTGCTCTTGTGACTGTTTACATTATTGTCCTAGGTTGGTGTAATGGATCTTACAAAGATGTCAATGAGTTCTGTTGATGTTATTGAATATATATATATAGGGAGCCGCGATAGCTCAGTGGTTAGTGAACTGGACTACAAAGGGCAAGAGGTAGGGTTCGATCCCAACCGACGGGTACCGGGTTCACCCAGCCTTTAATGGGTACCGGATTTTTTTTCTGGGAAAGTAAAGCGGCACGGGCGTAATACCGACCACATTACCCCATAAATCATGTGCTAAAGGTCTGTAAAATGTATGGTCACTAACACCATATTCCCTATATGCCACTTGGTGTGATGGGGGTACTTTACTTTATTTTTACTTTATATATATATATATATATATATTTATATATATATATATATATATATATATATATATATATATATATATATATGTATGTACTCATGTGGATGTCTTCAGTAAATATGACGGTTTTACGTTGATATTGTTTCCTCTTCATATTCTTCTTCTTATCTGTATCCACACGCTAAGCGGGCGTAGATGCATTGTGTCGCTAGTTTACGGCAAGCTGCGACATATGTCCCTTTCTGCCTGTAACTATTCTCTTCTATTCATATATTTTTTTAAAAAGAGTAAAGTATCCCCATCACGGCAAGTGGCGTATAGGGAATATGGTGTTAGTGAGCATAAATTTTACAGATCCTCGGCACATGATTTTTGGGGTAATGTGGTCGGTATTACGCCCGTGCTGCTTTACTTTCCCAGAAAAAAATCCGGTACCCATTAAAGGCTGGGTGAACCGGAAGGTGTTGGTTGGGATCAAACCCTACCTCGTGTCCGTTATTATATTCATAGAATTAGTGAATTGCAATCGTGGCATCCCCATACCCGCTCCACCGCACGAACCAGCATTTCTCTAAGCGTATGCGGACTGATTGCTCCTGTAAAGGTGTTGATTGTAGTGACATCTTCTGTTCCCACTAAACAAACTAGATCAGCCAGACCCCTCATCCACCGTAAGCTCTTCAGTTTCTCAATATATACATCATGTTCAAGTAGTTGTATTATGTTGATGTGATTGTCTTACACTATGTGGTTCATTTTTTATGCGCATGATATGAGTTGATCATTACTTTTATAAGCCGTGACTGTTCTTCCCTTGGGTGGTTAAATTAAACTAATGCTGATTAAAATTGCAGCGGCTGTTTCAAACTGACATTGTTGTGTCAAGCTATCCTGTATGTTGTAAGCTTGTCTGGCTATTATAATCTGATTTAATTGTTTTAAACTGCCATTAATGTTTTAAGTTGACATTTGTTTTAAGATGTCACTTTTGTTTTAAACTGCCATTATTGTTTTAAGTCGACTTTTGTTTTAAGCTGACATGATTGTTTTAAGTCGACTTTTATTTTAAGCTGACATGATTGTTTTAAGTCGACTTTTGTTTTAAGATGTCACTTTTGTTTTAAGTTGACATGATTGTTTTAAATCGACTTTTGTTTTAAGTTGTCACTTTTGTTTTAAGTTGACATGATTGTTTTAAGTCGACTTTTGTTTTAAGTTGACATGATTGTTTTAAGTCGACTTTTGTTTTAAGTTGACATGATTGTTTTAAGTCGAGTTTTGTTTTAAGCTGGCATGTTTCTTCTAAGATCTCGAACTTTGTGTCAACTTGACATATTCTTTAAAATAGCGCTTTTGTTTTAAGTTAATGCGTTTTTTCTTTGTTTTGAGCTAGCTTGGGGGTCTCTTTTAAACAGACACAATTATTCTTTGTAATTGATGCTTGTAACATATTTGTGGTTTTCTTTAACCATGTTTTCCTTCTTTCATCATCTTTCTCATTGCCCTTCGTTGTACTGCGGTCTCATCAATAATTTTTGTTCCGTAGTCGAATGTACCTAAGTTTGCGGCAGCGATTGTTGATGCCGCGTTTCCTTTCTCTTATTTTTTCTATTGCTCCCACTGTGCCAGAATGGTTACCCAATATCCTTGAAAACAAGGATACAGCAATGAGGATGAGTAAGATGTTGGTCAGTTCTCAGTCGCTGAATCCAAGACCTGTAACCAACTTTGAGACGGTTGTGCTATGTACTCAGTTTCTTTACAACATATGTTGGTCCCTAGGGGGCTGAGTAGTCTAGAGGTGTGACGTCGGCCTCTGGACAGGAAGGAACAAGATTCGAAGTCCATCAGAAGCGGTGGTGAATTTTCAAAAACCGGAAAAAATTAATCCGTGGTTTTTTTTTTTTATGACGTTACCATTCCCTGATCTCTTGGGTTCTGACATCCGATATCTAGCCCTGTAGTATAGGGTCAAGTAACAGTAGGTCATGTGTGCACTCGCGCACGTTAAAGAACCCTTGGCAGTTAAAATATTAAAGAGTAGGCCATAAGTATGGCTGCTGCCCGGGCTAAATTTTCAGCCAAAAAAAACTACCTATACCGTGGGTTTGAGGCCGTGCTACGGAGTTCGTGCACGTAGACCAGGATTCTTGTCGGATTTTCTCGAGGATGATATCGGAGACGCACCTATGAGTTCGTCCGGTATGCAATGACGATGATCCTAACAAGAAACAAGCAATAGGTTGATCCAAGATATCTGTTTCAAACTGTTTTGTTTGACGATCCTAACAAGAAACAAGCAATAGGTTGATCCAAGATAGCTGTTTCAAACTGTTTTGTTTGATGATCCTTACAAGAAACAAGCAATAGGTTGATCCAAGATATCTGTTTCAAACTGTTTTGTTTGATGATCCTTACAAGAAACAAGCAATAGGTTGATCCAAGATAGCTGTTTCAAACTGTTTTGTTTGATGATCCTAAAAAGAAACAAGCAATAGGTTGATCCAAGATAGCTGTTTCAAACTGTTTTGTTTGTTTCTGTAATTCGATGTAGATATTTGAAGCTTACATGTTGTCTTTGTAGTTACAACTAACAGTAACCGATGATTTAAGTCTATAGAGTTGTTGCATTTGGATGCGATTGCTACTATTTGCATGTTTCTAACAGGTGATGGTTTGTTTTTATACCTGGTAGTTGTTGTGACAAGAAAACAGAACAGAAAATTGAAGCCTTTGAAATGTGGATTTATTGAAGAATATTTAGAATTGGATGGAAAGAAAAGAAAACAAACGATGAAGTTTTAAAACAACTAAAAATGAAAAGAGAAGTACTGAACACAATTAGAACAAGACAAATGAAATTTTTAGGGCATGTTAAAAGACACAACAGCCTAATAAAAGTAATATTGGAAGGGAAAATACAAGGTAAAAGAGGCAGAGGTAGACAAAGACTAACATTGACGAGTAACATCAAAAGATGGACAAGTCAACCGATGACAATCTGCACCATCAAAGCAAGAGACACAGTGGAATGGCGCTCTATAGTAGCCAACCTTCGATGCGGTGACGGCACTCAATGATGATGATGAGTTGTTGTGGTAGGTGAAAACGTTTGTGACAGTGGATGTGTTAGTAACAGCTGATGTGTTAATAACAGCTAATGTGTCAGTAACAGTTGATGTTTTTTTGTGATAGCTAAGGTTTTTGTTACACATGGTTTCTTGGAGAAGAATGATGAGTTTGTGATAGATGATATGTTTGTAACACCTCATGTGTTTATATAGCACGATCTATTTGTGAAAGATAAATGTGATTGAGACAAGTGATGTGCTTGTGATAGCTGTTGTTCTTGTGATCGTTGATATGTTTACTGATGACGTTTGTGAACGCTGTTGTTTTTGTAACAGCTAATTTATTTTACGACACCTGATGTTGTTGTTGTTGTTGTTGTTGTTGTTGTTAGGATCATCATCACTACACACCAGACAAACCCATAGGTGCTCCGACATCCCCCTCAAGAATCTCGAGAAAATTCGAGGAGAATCCTGGCCCACGTGCACGAACTCCGTAGCACGGCCTGGAATCCACGATGTGGGTAGGTTTCTGTTGACAAATTTGCCCGGGCAACTGCCATATTTACGGCCTACTCTTTTCGATTTTAACTCCCAAAGGTTCTTTAACGTGCCCGAGTGCACACGGGACCTCCTTTTTATTGCCGTTATCCGAGAGGGCTAGACATCGGATCTCACCTACCAAGAGATCAGGGAAGGATAAAGTTATAAAGAAACCTCGGATTATTGTTTTTCTATTAAAACATCACCGCCTCTGGTGACACCTGATATGCTATAATATGGTTGGTTGGTTGCGTTCCCCAGATGACTAAAGTATTCTAGAGTATCGTAGTAGACTAGAATATTCCTCTTCATCATCCGCCCTTACAAGGTCGTAGTGGACGTGTCTGCGTTGTGTTGTGGTTTGCAGTATAACTGTTATATTTGTGGCTTTCGGCCCAACACATCCGACTTCAGCACGACATTTCTGAGCACCGGGATGTCTTCCCTCTTCAATCCCTGCACGCTTGGCCAGACTAGACAGGTTAGTCTGTTACTGGAGGCGCCGCGGAGAGGTGGAGCAGGGTCTGGATGGTTTTGGTTCACCTCTCCTGGCGCAAGCCATCAGCTGTGGGTCGCTGACAACTTCCAGCTCTGGTGCTGGTAGGTGCGCCTTCGCCTCCGTACTATAATATATGTAATAAGGATACGCCTTTGGCTTGCATTGTTAGAAAATTAATATAATTTACAGTAAAATCTAATTTTAGAGCACGCGGTTTGACATTTTCCTAAAATTATATAACAAAAAACGATTTGTGCAAAATTCAGACCACCTTTGTACTTAAATGTGATAAAATCTGAAGGTCGGTGAAAAAATCAGATTTCATGAAAAAGAATTACAGAAATTCATCAAACAGTTTCCGAGATAATTGATCAACTCCGTGGGCACGAATTGGTGAACGAACTATAGTAATGGATGTGGAGGTAAAGGCATCAAGATGCACCAAGATGCGTAGAGGTGCGAAGCTGCTGTAAAGCTGATGATAATGGCGATACTAAAAAAAAAGGAAGAAAAAAAGTGGTATGGTGACAGCTTTACGTGGTAATGGACGAAACAAAAGTCGACGTTTCGGCGAAGTAGGCCTTCATCTGGACGAAAAACAAACACAACAATTATATATAACGATATATCAACAAATCTAACTACATGGCGATAATATGCTAGATACTAAAGAGAGGAAAAATAAAAAACGGTCACTTCCCTGTGTTCCTGAGTTGGGTCAGTCTCCAACGGACTGAATTGATACGACAGGACCGATTATAAATCTCTCTAGACAGGAAGTCAGGTGAGAAGACGGAAAGGAAGGGTTCTAAAAATATGGGGAGGTGGGTACAGGATATGTGCAAACTATGTACGTCTAACTCTGTGTATGCACCCCGAACCGATGTGTAAACATAAGTATGTGATGTAGCAATGCATGCGTACAAGCATAAATCGGCACATATATTGCCGCAAGGCTCCCAAAAGAAAAACCCAAAGGAGCCCAAATGTGCCAATACATGTGCAGACACATATATCCACATATACAGGTTAAGTAGCGCATGGGGGTATGGAATATGTAGTGGGTGTCCTATGAGTATGAGAGTGATATGTTCATTCCTTGGGGGGACAGCGAACCCAACTGGGCAATAAGGCGATTCTCAAGGGCGAACCTGCTGCGATTGCTAGAGTGACATGAGACAATGCCAGTAACTTGCATGTCGAGTTTATCACTATGTCCATGGAAGTTGAAATGGGCAGACACCGGGCTGCCAGTCTTTTGCTCAACATCACGAAGATGCTCACAAAATCTTTCACTCAAGCGTCTTCCCCTTTCACCCACATAAGTCACCTGGCAGTTGCTTGCATATTATGGTGTAGATGATATTACGCGATACACAAGTGAACCCCTCCTTGATGTCGAATCGCTTATTAGGGAACAAGACCGAATCGGTGCAAAGCACGTAGTCACAAGTTCTGCAAACTCGACGTCCACAAGGAACAGTACCAAGGTGTTTGTGGTTTGAGCGGGGGAGGCGGCTAGTGACAAGAATGTCTCTCAGACTCCTGTCACGTTTGAAGGCGATCAAAGGAGGATCACTGAAAAGTAGGCGGGTAGTAGGATCTGAGTGGAGAATGGAGCGATACCGGTTAAGGATCCTCACCGCAGCCAAGTTATGGGGGTGGTCGGTGAGGGTAAATATGGTCCTATCAGAGGAACGGCGGGTGGATGGGGTGAGTGCCGCCGAACGGGGAATATCGAGAGCTCTCTTAGAAGCAGATTGGAGAACCGAATCAGGATAGAGACGACGCCTAAAGAAATTTAACATCAGGTGGGCCTGTTGGAGAAAATCGTGATCATCCTGGCAGATACGACGAAGTCGTAATAATTGAGAATATGGAATGGAATCTCTGCAGTGAGATGGATGAGACGAGGTGTAGAGAAGATAACAGTGGGCGTCCGTGGGTTTATAGAAGACGGAAGTGTGGAGGCTGGAGGTACCAAGGGAGACGACCAGATCAAGAAAAGTGACGGACGAGGTAGAGATATAAGATGTAATCTTGATGGATTTGTGAAAGTTGTCAATGTAGTCGATGAACCTGGAGACGTCATCTTCCGGCAAGTCAGTCAGTCTAAAGACATCATCGATGTACCGGAGGTATTTAATGGGCAGGGGGCCACGGTATGAATTCAGAATTTGATGTTCAAGGTAACCCATGAACAGGCAAGCATAACTAGGACCCAATTTGGGCCCCATTGCTACCCTATAGTAGCAATGGGGACCATATAGTAATGGATGTATAGCATTATATACATTACTTTTGATTCCGGTTATGTATTTTCTTCGATCTATTATTTTCTTCTCAACAGTAAGGTGTTGTTAAACTCAACAGTAAGGTGTTGTTATACTCAACAGTAAGGTGTTGTTAAACTCATCAGTAAGGTGTTGTTAAACTCAACAGTAAGGTGTTGTTAAACTCAACAGTAAGGTGTTGTTAAACTCAACAGTAAGGTGTTGTTAAACTCAACAGTAAGGTGTTGTTAAACTCAACAGTAAGGTGTTGTTAAACTCAACAGTAAGGTGTTGTTAAACTCAACAGCTCAGGCACAAAATACAACATGAACATCAACATCAACAAAACAGAAGTCATGAATGCCGCCAAAAATAAACAGAATATCAACATAACTATAGAAGGCAGGCAAATATAACAAGTAGAGGAATTCAAATACCTAGGAAGTTTAGTGACAAACGATAATTCTCAAACAGCAGAAATAGAATCAAGATGCAACAAAGCTTGTCAAATCATTGGACAGTTATCACCACTATTGTCCAACAAGGAAATAACTCTGGAGGCAAAACGAGCACTATACAATACAATCTTCATCCCAACGTTGTGCTACCAATGCCAGACCTGGACCCTAGATGCAAGAACAATAAGAAAATTAACCTCTACTGAGATGAAATGTGTTAGACGAATGACAAGAAACAGTCTGAGAGATAAGATCAGAAATGAAGAACTGAGAATAAAGCTAGAAAAAGCCCCCACCATAGAATATAAAAGGAAACAGATAAAATGGTTTGGCCACGTGACAAGGCAGAAAGATCAAACCACAGCACAACGAGCCTACAGCAAACATTGTGAGAATACCAGACCCAAGGGTCAACCACGAAAAAGATGGATCGATGGAATATTAGAAGCACTAGGAAACATGACAGCAGCAGAGGCGAACAGAAGAGCAAAAGACCGCAAATAATATCTCTCCTCGACGCTGAAAGGCAGATGAGGTAGGAAAGAAGAGGAAGAAGGTGTTATTTCATGAATCACCAACACAATAATCTACGAACACAGTGGTATCTTCTTGACTGCCTATTTTGATAGTCATGTTTTCTTGTAATCTGCTTGACATTCACGAGTTACGTGTATTTTGAAATACGTGTTTGCATTTGTTATTTTATTTTCAAGGGAAGAAAAAAGATGAACAAACTTTAGTTCGTTTGGATGAATCGGGAAGCAACGTGAACTTATTCTGTTAAGTGTAGACGGGAAGACCATTAATGGCCTTGACGTTCTCTTTATTCATCAGAGCAAATCACGTGTTGTCAACAGTATCGCCCCGTAACTATCACTTTTCTGACATTTGATGTCTCCGCGACTCGGTAAACCTTCATTATATCAAAGGTCAAGCAAAATGTCAATTTCTTTATCCTGATCGACCTGTTTGATGAAGCCTTATTTATTGAAAGTTGCAATACAAACCAGTGTTTTTTTTTTTTAAATACGTATATATGTACATAATGTATATTTAGATATGCATATCAGGATCAAAGTTTATTTTTGTCTTTAATCTCCTTGAAACGTTAGATAAAAGAGCGTATGTATAAGAGGACTACGTTATGTGGAGAAAACATAATTATGTATTTTCTTGATGTAGTCTTAAAGGGAATATGTTTTTTTTTTTAAAGAAACATGGCGTTAGATGAAACAGCAATGCTGTGACTGGATAAAAGTCTAGTAAAATATGTAACGAGTAGGCGGAACAATTAAAATAGTGAAGGAGAGATGTCCAACATACAAAGTAATGAATTCATCAATAGTTTTGCTACTTAGTAGTTTCTTTAGAGAGGGAGGAGGTGCTACTTAGTAGTTTCTTTAGAGAGGAAGGAGGTGCTACTTAGTAGTTTCTTTAGAGAGGAAGGAGGTGCTACTTAGTAGTTTCTTTAGAGGTGAAGGAGGTGCTACTTAGTAGTTTCTTTAGAGAAGAAGGAGGTGCTACTTAGTAGTTTCTTTAGAGAGGATGGAGGTGCTACTTAGTAGTTTCTTTAGAGGGAAATGAGGTGCTACTTAGTAGTTTCTTTAGAGAGGAACGAGGTGCTACTTAGCAGTTTCTTTAGAGAGGAAGGAGGTGCTATTTAATAGTTTCTTTAGAGAGGAAGGAGGTGCTACTTAGTAGTTTCTTTAGAGGGGAAGGAGGTGCTACTTAGTAGTTTCTTTAGAGGGGAAGGAGGTGCTACTTAGTAGTTTCTTTAGAGGGGAAGGAGGTGCTACTTAGTAGATTCTTTAGAGGGGATGGAGGTGCTACTTAGTAGTTTCTTTAGAGGGGAAGGAGGTGCTACTTAGTAGTTTTTTTTAGAGGGGAATGAGGTGCTACTTAGTAGTTTCTTTAGAGAGGAAGGAGGTGCTACTTAGTAGTTTCTTTAGAGAGGAAGGAGGTGGTACTTAGTGGTTTCTTTAGAGGGGAAGGAGGTGCTACTTAATAGTTTCTTTAGACGTGAATGAGGAGCTACTTAGTAGTTTCTTTAGAAGGGAAGGAGGTGCTACTTAGTAGTTTCTTTAGACGTGAATGAGGAGCTACTTAGTAGTTTCTTTAGAGAGGAAGGAGGTGCTACTTAGTAGTTTCTTTAGAGGGGAAGGAGGTGCTACTTAGTAGTTTCTTTAGAGGGGAAGGAGGTGCTACTTAGTAGTTTCTTTAGAGGGGAAGGAGGAGCTACTTAGTAGTTTCTTTAGAGGGGAAGGAGGTGCTACTTAGTAGTTTCTTTAGAGGGGAAGGAGGTGCTACTTAGTAGTTTCTTTAGAGGGGAAGGAGGTGCTACTTAGTAGTTTCTTTAGAGGGGAAGGAGGTGGCACTTAGTAGTTTCTTTAGAGGGGAAGGAGGTGCTACTTAGTAGATTCTTTAGAGGGGAAGGAGGTGCTACTTAGTAGTTTCTTTAGAGGGGAAGGAGGTGCTACTTAGTAGTTTCTTTAGAGGGGAAGGAGGTGGTACTTAGTAGTTTCTTTAGAGGGGAAGGAGGTGGTACTTAATAGTTTCTTTAGAAGGGAAGGAGGTGCTACTTAGTAGTCTCTTTAGACGTGAATGAGATGCTACTTAGTAGTTTCTTTACAGGGGAAGGAGGTGGTACTTAGTAGTTTCTTTAGAGGGAAATGAGGTGCTACTTAGTAGTTTCTTTAGAGAGGAAGGAGGTGCTACTTAGTAGTTTCTTTAGAGGGGAAGGAGGTGCTACTTAGTAGTTTCTTTAGAGGGGAAGGAGGTGCTACTTAGTAGTTTCTTTAGAGAGGAAGGAGGTGCTACTTAGTAGTTTCTTTAGAAGGGAAGAAAGGTGCTACTTAGTAGTTTCTTTAGAGAGGAAGGAGGTGCTACTTAGTAGTTTCTTTAGAGGGGAAGAAAGGTGCTACTTAGTAGTTTCTTTAGAGAAGAAGGAGGTGCTACTTAGTAGTTTCTTTAGAGAGGATGGAGGTGCTACTTAGTAGTTTCTTTAGAGGGAAATGAGGTGCTACTTAGTAGTTTCTTTAGAGAGGAACGAGGTGCTACTTAGCAGTTTCTTTAGAGAGGAAGGAGGTGCTATTTAGTAGTTTCTTTAGAGAGGAAGGAGGTGCTACTTAGTAGTTTCTTTAGAGGGGAAGGAGGTGCTACTTAGTAGTTTCTTTAGAGGGAAAGGAGGTGCTACTTAGTAGTTTCTTTAGAGGGGAATGAGGTGCTACTTAGTAGTTTCTTTAGAGAGGAAGGAGGTGCTACTTAGTAGTTTCTTTAGAGAGGAAGGGGGTGCTGCTTAGTAGTTTCTTTAGAGAGGAAGGAGGTGGTACTTAGTAGTTTCTTTAGAGGGGAAGGAGGTGCTACTTAGTAGTTAATTTAGAAGGGAAGGGGGTGCTACTTAGTAGTTTCTTTAGAGAGGAAGAAGGTGCTACTTAGTAGATTCTTTAGAGAGGAAGGAGGTGCTACTTAATAGTTTCTTTAGAGGGGAAGGAGGTGCTACTTAGTAGTTTCTTTAGAGAGGAAGGAGGTCCTACTTAGTAGTTTCTTTAGAGAGGAAGGAGGTGCTACTTAGTAGTTTCTTTAGAGGGGAAGGAGGTGCTACTTAGTAGTTTCTTTAGAGGGAAAGGAGGTGCTACTTAGTAGTTTCTTTAGAGGGGAAGGAGGTGCTACTTAGTAGTTTCTTTAGAGAGGAAGGAGGTGCTACTTAGTAGTTTCTTTAGAGGGGAATGAGGTGCTACTTAGTAGTTTCTTTAGAGATGAAGGAGGTGCTACTTAGTAGTTTCTTTAGAGGGGAAGGAGGTGCTACTTAGTAGTTTCTTTAGAGGGGAAGGAGGTGCTACTTAGTAGTTTCTTTAGAGAGGAAGGAGGTGCTACTTAGTAGTTTCTTTAGAGAGGAAGGAGGTGCTACTTAGTAGTTTCTTTAGAAGGGAAGAAAGGTGCTACTTAGTAGTTTCTTTAGAGAGGAAGGAGGTGCTACTTAGTAGTTTCTTTAGAGGGGAAGAAAGGTGCTACTTAGTAGTTTCTTTAGAGAGGAAGGAGGTGCTACTTAGTAGTTTCTTTAGAGAGGATGGAGGTGCTACTTAGTAGTTTCTTTAGAGAGGATGAAGGTGCTACTTAGTAGTTTCTTTAGAGAGGAACGAGGTGCTACTTAGCAGTTTCTTTAGAGAGGAAGGAGGTGCTATTTAGTAGTTTCTTTAGAGAGGAAGGAGGTGCTACTTAGTAGTTTCTTTAGAGGGGAAGGAGGTGCTACTTAGTAGTTTCTTTAGAGGGAAAGGAGGTGCTACTTAGTAGTTTCTTTAGAGGGGAAGGAGGTGCTACTTAGTAGTTTCTTTAGAGAGGAAGGAGGTGCTACTTAGTAGTTTCTTTAGAGAGGAAGGGGGTGCTGCTTAGTAGTTTCTTTAGAGAGGAAGGAGGTGGTACTTAGTAGTTTCTTTAGAGGGGAAGGAGGTGCTATTTAGTAGTTAATTTAGAAGGGAAGGGGGTGCTACTTAGTAGTTTCTTTAGAGAGGAAGAAGGTGCTACTTAGTAGTTTCTTTAGAGAGGAAGGAGGTGCTACTTAATAGTTTCTTTAGAGGGGAAGGAGGTGCTACTTAGTAGTTTCTTTAGAGAGGATGGAGATGCTACTTAGTAGTTTCTTTAGAGAGGAAGGAGGTGCTACTTAGTAGTTTCTTTAGAGAGGAAGGAGGTCCTACTTAGTAGTTTCTTTAGAGAGGAAGGAGGTGCTACTTAGTAGTTTCTTTAGAGAGGAAGGAGGTGCTACTTAGTAGTTTCTTTAGAGGGGAAGGAGGTGCTACTTAGTAGTTTCTTTAGAGGGGAAGAAGTTAGAACTGAATAGCTTAACAAATTGAAAGAGTTTCGTCTAAATTTTTTTCAAACTACAAATCAGTAAAGTAATTAATGATGAACACACTCTGAGATATCTTGCATAAATATCGTTCCTCCATTTTTCACAGTCCAAGATCTATCATTTTTCTGTTTCAAATTTTCTTCACCAGTTTATTTTTTTACCTGCTTCTCTTTCGCCTTCCCTCCTGTTCCACTGAAGAGCTTTTCTTGATGTTCCATTTCTCTTATTAGAATGTGGCCTATCCAAAACCATTGTATGGAGTTAAATTTTTCTCTTTGGACCTCGTAGCGATGTCTTCACGAGGCTCTAAATGAAGTTAGGTAGAGATATACCTACGTAATCGATCACACAGCACGTGTTTGTTATATTGTCGTACTGACGACGCCTATAGTCTAAACGTTTAAAATTGTGCTTTTCTTTTTAGTAAAACTGCTATGCACAATTAAAACTATATTTCATTCTTTGTACATTGTCTTGACTCCGCAGAAGGCATGTTTAGCCACACGTGGGATCGCTTTTGTGTTTCCTTAATGTAAAACTAAATTTCTGCTATTTTTTTCCCCTCTTCCAATTTATTTTCATCTTAAAAGCTGTTCCAAGTTTAAAAAAAAAAAAAAAAAAAAGCAATCTGCAAAGGATAAAAAGGCTTGGCTTTAAAAAAAATATTTTCTCCACAAACAATTACAGTGTAAGAGGTTTACAAATTGATAACCATTAAGTGAATTTATGTTTCCATTCTCCTAGAGAACTCTGCTCGAATAACAATAATTGACGTAATTATATTTTTTCTCCGACGCACAATTTTAGAAGTATTTTTATTTTAGAAATGGCTGAGTATGACGACAATTATTACGAGTATGTTTAAGAAGAGAGAGACGATTTTTGATGACGTTTGAAGATATGTTCACTGGGTATAATGTTAATCAACATCATCAACCGATTACATTTTTTGTTTTGTTTTGTAGAATGCTACATTCACCATAGTACGTCTGAAATCCGTCTCTAGCCATATCTTCCACTTATACTTTTGTCACGTTCAATCTCTTTAATGTCTTGTAACTATCCTTCATTTTGGTCTGCCCCTTGTCTTGTCTTCCTCGAATACTTCCATTATTATTCTTTCCAGTACGTTGTGTCTTTTGACATGCCCAAAGTATTTTAATTCCCTCTGTAGAATTGTGTTTATAAGCCGTTTATTTTTAATGTTTATTTTTGGTTACATACTATGAAGAAGATGTCGCTGGATAGGACGCACACTGTGGAAGCCAAATGAAAGTATTAAACGACATGCACGTTTTTTGGAATTCCCGGGGTAGAAGACAAAGAGGGCAACCAAATATTCTTGGAGAAGACAGGTGGAAGCAGAGATGAAAATATTGTGGAAGACACGGGATGATCTTAAAAGAGTGGCAAGAAACAGAATGGCTTGGACAGTGTTTGCTGAAAACGTATTATCGACATCATCATCATGTGCCATACCGGTTGGCGAAGGCGATCATGTCCTTCCACAATCTTCTATCTACAGTGCATCATAGTGTTATCGACAGAGAGCTGAAAAGTAAAAGAAATATGTTAGATCTTATTTCTGGTCAATGTAGCATTTGTTAGATGTTTGGCTTGTGTGGTTTAACGTTTGTTAGATCTTTGGCCTGTGTGGTTTAACATTTGTTAGATGTTTGGCTTGTGTGGTTTAACGTTTGTTAGATCTTTGGCTTGTGTGGTTTAACATTTGTTAGATGTTTGGCTTGTGTGGTTTAACGTTTGTTAGATCTTAGGCCTGTGTGGTTTAACATTTGTTAGATGTTTGGCTTGTGTGGTTTAACGTTTGTTAGATCTTTGTCCTGTGTGGTTTAACGTTTGTTAGATCTTAGACCTGTATGGTTTAACGTTTGTTAGATCTTAGACCTGTATGGTTTAACGTTTGTTAGATCTTTGGCCTGTGTGGTTTAACGTTTGTTAGATCTTTGGCCTGTGTGGTTTAACGTTTGTTAGATCTTAGGCCTGTATGGTTTAACGTTTGTTAGATCTTAGGCCTGTGTGGTTTAATGTTTGTTAGATCTTTGGCCTGATCGGTGTAACGTTTGTTAGATCTTTGGCCTGATCGTTGTATCGTTTGTTAGACCTTAGGCCTGCTCGATGTAACGTTTGTTAGACCTTAGGCCTGCTCGATGTAACGTTTGTTAGACCTTAGGCCTGCTCGATGTAACGTTTGTTAGATCTTAGGTCTGATCGTTGTAACGTTTGATAAATCTTAGGCCTGATCGATGTAACGTTTGTTAGATCTTAGGCTTGATCAATATAGTTTGTTAGATCTTAGGCCTGCTCGATGTAACGTTTGTTAAATCTTAGGCCTGCTTGATGTAACGTTTGTTAGATCTTAGGCCTGCTCAATGTAACGTTTGTTAGATCTTAGGCTTGATCGGTGTAACGTTTGTTAGATCTTAGGCCTGATCAATGTAACATTTGTTAGACCTTAGGCCTGATCGATGTAACGTTTGTTAGATCTTAGGCTTGATTGATATAGTTTGTTAGATCTTAGGCTTGATTGATATAGTTTGTTAGATCTTAGGCTTGATTGATATAGTTTGTTAGATCTTAGGCTTGATTGATATAGTTTGTTAGATCTTAGGCTTGATTGATATAGTTTGTTAGATCTTAGGCTTGATTGATATGGTTTGTTAGATCTTAGGCTTGATTGATATAGTTTGTTAGATCTTAGGCTTGATTGATATAGTTTGTTCGATCTTAGGCTTGATTGATATAGTTTGTTAGATCTTAGGCTTGATTGATATAGTTTGTTAGATCTTAGGCTTGATTGATATAGTTTGTTAGATCTTCGGGCTGTTAGGTGTAGCGACCTGAAATGGCTTTCTTAGTTTTTCTAGTTGCTGCTGGAGAAGTTTGAGAACCTTTATCTCAACGGGAAGTGTTGTACAAGGTCCTTTACATGACTAGAATCTACAAACGCAATGCTACAACGATGAGGAAAATGACAACAAACATCACATCATGGTCGTTAAGTTTATTATCTCTTCTCGAAGAACAATACACATTAAAACAACCGACAATGTTTACAACAAACACAACATCCATCCAGCTGAGAGTATTACAGGCAAATAATTGCAATGCTACGGTAAAGCTGGTAGCAAAGAGCCAGTGGTATGGTGTGCTAAACACTCCAAAGTATGATGACAGCTTTACAAGGAAGGAACACAACACAATGCATGTAGTTATAGTTAATTGTGCTTCACCGTTTGTTGTCGTTGTCCCTGTATTCTGAAGAAGGCCACAGGCCGAAACGTCAGTATTGTATTGTGTTGTGTTCCTTCCTTGTAAAGCTGTCATCATACTTTGGAGTGTTTAGCACACCATACCACTGGCTCTGAGAGTATTACACAACAGACCCTTTTTGGAATCCCCAGGGAAAAAGAGAAAGAGGAAGACCAAGGAATTCTTGGAGAAAACAGATGGAAGCAGAGATGAAGATGATGGGGAAGACATGGAATGATCTTAAGAGAGTGGCAAAACAACATAACGACTTGGAAAGTGTATGTTGAAGACCAAGGTCCACTGGAAGATAATAAAAAAGATGGAAGAAGACAACCTCCATCAAAACATAGTCTAGACCAAGGCCCAACTAATGTCCAAGACCAAAGTGCGGGCATTGTTTGTCCATTTTCTTGGATCTATGTGCATTCTGGCAGACATAATTCAATTCAAGATTGGCTGAAATTATATTCATATTAAAATAAAATGCTAAATATTAAAAAGTGTCAATAACTGAATTGACAACCAAAAAAAAAAAACAGACAAAACATATTTTAAACAGACAAATACTCAGTTTTACTGCAATGCGTTTCGCACATCGACTGCTAGAAGTAAGGACGAACCTCGTGACGTCATGAGGCAATATGGCAGGGCGCACATTGGACTGTAGAGATAGAGATGGCCGTGTCGAGACTAAACACATACAAATGAATCCCCAGTTTCTTTCCTAGCTTCTCTGTTTGTGCAATTTGGTTGCTGCCTACCTAAGATCACAACTCACCCAATCAGATCAACTTGTTTGTCCCGTGCAAAATCTAACTTTTACCAAAAATTGAAAAAAGATTTTTTTAAAAATGGCTAACATTTTTTTCTTTCATCCAACCCGCTCAATAAAAGCGACAGGAAAAGTTAAAAAAAAAAAAAAAAAAAAAGTCTGCAAAAACGTAATTGGAAATTAGTTTAACTCTTATAGATTAAATAACTATTTTTATTTACTGTATCCTTTTCAATGTTATTTTAGAAATTATTTTTTTTTAATGAGGAAAAACGATGTCCACATTACATCAGATTACTTGTTATTTTTATCTGTTCCATGTTTTTGCTTGACATGAATATCGGAAAGAAATTATTTCTAGAAACAAAACAAAAGTACAACCGTCCAGAACGAACTCTGATCCTCGTGTTTTTGTTTTTAATGGGCTTTCTCGCAAAGAATCACTGCAGGGGACGCAAGAACGTAATCATGAATTTATTTTAGGTTTTTGTAAATATTAGTTAATAATTGTCTCCCTTTTTAAGCGAATAATTAGAGGAGTAATTGTGGGGATATTTATTGAGAGATCTATTGATTGATTTTGTGTAAATGATGGAAATACAGCTTTTAAGTATGAGAAAGAGTTGGGGGAGTGTGGATTCTTTATGTTTGACAAAAAGAGGATCTGTTACGGATATAAGAGTGACAGGAAATGAAGGATGGATTATTTGTGTTTGACAAAAAGAGGATCTGTTACAGATGAAAGAGTGACAGAAAATAAAAAGGAGGATTCTTTGTGTTTAACAAAAAGATGATCTGTTACAGATGAAAGAGTGACAGAAAATGAAAGGTTGATTCTTTGTGTTTGACAAAAAGAGGATCTGTTACAGATGAAAGAGTGACAGAAAATGAAAGGTTGATTCTTTGTGTTTGACAAAAAGAGGATCTGTTACAGATGAAAGAGTGACAGAAAATGAAAGGTTGATTCTTTGTGTTTGACAAAAAGAGGATCTGTTACGGATGAAAGTGTGACAGAAAATGAAAGAAAGAAATAGAAATGGAGTTAAAGAAAGAGGGAGAAGGAGACATACAGGACTTTTTTAAAGGGGGCGGGTGGTTAGGGATTGGGGGGGGGGAAGAAAGAGAATATAGATGGAGAAAGAGTATGTGTGTGGGGGGGGGTTTAATTCTGTAGAACATGTTTTGTTGTCTTGTTGTCTAGTGTACAGTATAAGGACTGCATAACAGGAAGGAGGAAAAAGGTAGGACAGAAACAGAATATTCAAATGAAGGGACAAACTGAGAGAGAGTGCGAGAAGGGAAGAAAAGAGAAAAATTAAGAGAAAAAAAAAGAAAAGAAAGAGAGCGAGACAAAAGCACTTTTAATTGTTGGTCGAAAAAAAAAATGAATACCTCAGAAAATGACAAATGAGTGAATCTTTTAAATATTTCTGAGTGAATTTTTAAATGTTTCTGAGTGAATCTTTTAAATGTTTCTGAGTGAATCTTTTAAATGTTTCTGAGTGAATATTTTTTATGTTTCTGAGTGAATATTTTAAATGTTTCTGAGTGAATCTTTTAAATGTTTCTGAGTGAATCTTTCTGAGTGAATCTTTTAAATGTTTCTGAATGAATATTTTTAATGTTTCTGAGTCTGAGTGACTCTTTTAAATGTTTCTGAGTGAATCTTTTAAATGTTTCTGAGTGAATTTTTTAAATGCTTCTGAGTGAATCTTTTAAATGTTTCTGAGTGAATCTTTTAAATGCTTCTGAGTGAATCTTTTAAATGTTTCTGAGTGAATCTTTTAAATGTTTCTGAGTGAATATTTTTAATGTTTCTGAGTAAATCTTTTAAATGTTTCTGAGTGACTCTTTTAAATGCTTCCGAGTGAATCTTTCTGAGTGAATCTTTTAAATGTTTCTGAGTGACTCTTTTAAATGCTTCTGAGTGAATCTTTCTGAGTGAATCTTTCTGAGTGAATCTTTTAAATGTTTCTGAATGAATATTTTTAATGTTTCTGAGTGAATCTTTTAAATGTTTCTGAGTGACTCTTTTAAATGCTTCTGAGTGAATCTTTCTGAGTGAATCTTTTAAATGTTTCTGAATGAATCTTTTAAATGTTTCGGAGTGAATCTTTTAAATGTTTCTGAGTGAATCTTTTAATTGTTTCTAAGTGAATCTTCTAAGTGCTTTCTTCTATTAAACTTTGTGTTTATTAGAAAATCGTAAACACAAACAAACATTTAAAAATCATGGAAGCACATATTATTGTTAAAATGGTGCTACAAACAAAACTCAATTCCATACAACAGTAATTTAAATTTACAAGCCTTCAATAAACGTTGTGGGAATACCAGACCCAAGGGTCGACCACGAAAATGATGGATCGATGGACTATTAAAAGCACTAGGAAACATAACAGCAGCAGAGGCGAACAGAAGGGCAAGAGACCGCACATTGTATCTTCCCTCGACGCTGAAAGGCAAAAGAGGAAATAATAAGGAGAAGAAGAAGTAGAAGAAGCAATTTAAAATAACGGAAAAAATGTTATAGACAGTTGCATCCGTATAAGAATTCACATGTCTAAGTTTTATAACTTCAGAGAACGTTAATTTTAAAACATGTGATAAACTACAGAAAAGAAACAAACAACCATAGACTAGTGTAAATAAACATGAAACGGCGCGGAGCTGCTAAACTATAGCTCGTTTCAAAACATATGCCCAACTTCAAAACGCTATTACTCTCTAACCGTTTGTTAAATACTTTTGAAATTTTCCAAATGTTATTAGAATGCAAAAGACCCTTTAAATGTATATTTAACAAATATCTTGCAACTGCAGTTTTCTTAAAGCGGCGATATTTCTTTGATGTTTGTCAAAATTGTAAATTGTGAAGCCCTAAAGAATAGAAATTACCGTAGTTGCTGGTCTATGATTAATTTTCACTAGGTAAAGGCGTGGCCGTAATGGGGAAATAACTGGATAAAACAAAACACCAGGATAATTATTGTCTGCTCAGTTCGAGGACGGACGATAATATCAAGCTGTATGTCCAATTTTCATAGTTGTGTGGTCCTGAAAAGGACCGTTTGTTGAAATCATTTAAGGTAATATAGGGGCCAACATTGTGGGGGCTATATACTTTCATTCTGAATCAGACGAGTCTAAAAGATTAATAACTGTTTGGGGTTGAACATTCCACAAACCATCATTTTTCCAATATTCCTCTTCCTGTTTTAAGACGTGGTCTTCACATTTAGCCCAATAATCTTTGTCTATATTTAATAAAGCGAGATTAGCAAGAGTCTTTACATCGCATATTTTGAATGTTGTATTTTCATCTGCCACTTGTCCTTTTAATTTTGCCCAGATTAGTTCTATTGGATTTAAATGAGCATGGTAAGGTGGCAGCCTCAAACTTATATGACCGTGCTCTTGGATAATCTTATCTATTTGAAAAATCTTTGTCCTCTGTTTTTGCTTTACTAGAGATAGTAATTCAGGTTTTAAGTACGTGTTATTAAATTGTATGTGCTCCTTTGTGAGCCATATCTTAATAGCATCTTTTGTACTGGATGACGTCGGGACTTTATCTTCAAGTGCAACAATGTTGTGGTACGCTGCATTGTCCATTATTAGGCAAGATGGTCGATCTAGTGATGGGAGAACAGAATTTTCAATCCAATGTCTAAATATGTGACCATTCATCTCAGAGTGATAATCCCGATTGTCTATGGATTTTGAAAGAAAAATGAGCTCTGCATTCTGTATTAGTCCATGTTGTCGACTATCTGCATGAGCAATTATCAAGCCCTGTCCTTTGCTGCTAGGTATTAATCTCTTAATCTTTCCATCTGATGACTGCCATTCCCTTTGGTTAGTGTGGTGAGCATTGATCCATGTTTCATCCAAGTACACAATATCATAACCTTGCTTGCGCACCTCTTTTACTTCACGTAAGTACTTGCTTCTCATGACTACTATATGTGGCTTCTCACAGATGATGTTTCGTCCATTGGAATACTTTCTGAATGTAAAGCCTGCAGCTCTCACATTCCTCCATAATGTAGACTTTGATATTTCAATACTGTTGTTCTTTTTCAGCGATACTTTTAATTTTCTTATTGTAACAGTTTCATTCATACCCAACATTTTGCGAATTTCACTTCTAATAAGTTCACTGTCGAAATTATCCAACATTTTTGCTCTTCCTTGTGATTTTGTATATTTGGAACATTGACGGTCACGTGCTTGAATCCAGCAATTAAATGACCGTTTAGATAAATCCAAAATGTGTCTTGTCCTATTCTCAGGGTTTTCTAAAGAATGAAATAATCTTCCTCGTTTAGCCTCTTTGCAAAAATAGTCATACATTTTTATTGCGATGTTTTGTAAACTGCAGAATTTCATTTTAAGACTCATGATAAATGTTAGCGTTCCACGTCTACACCTATGAATGAATGGAAATGGAACACACAATGCCTCGTGTTTTCTACAAGTGTCTAATTGTGTCAGACAGCTCACGTTTAAAGCGTGCAAAATCGTAAATTTGACCGTGTATAGATTTGTAATCGCTATTTTTAACTTAAATACTGTAAACACTAAGTTTTGACTACATCAATGGGTCGTTATAAATTTATATAAATCAAATAAGCAATAATAATAACCAAATGTTTGTTTTTAATTAAATTAATTCCCTGTTGGGTTCTAATCATTATAACTTTACATGCAAATTTTGAAAAAATTACAAAAAGCGGTTTAAAAGATATTGATTTTAAAAGTTGGGCACGACTTATGAAACAAGCTATAATAGAAATCATCATCATCATCATCGTGTGCCCTCTCCGCAACGAAGGTTGGCTACCATGGATCGCCATTCTACTCTGTTTCTTGCTTTGATGGTGCAGGCTGACATAGATTGACTTGTCCATCTTTTGATGTTACTCGTCCATGTTAGTCTTGGTCTGCCTCTGCCTCTTTTGCCTTGTATTTTTCTTCCAATATTACTTTTAGTAGGCTGTTGTGTCTTTTAACATGACCAAACAATTTAATTTGTCTTGTCTTAATTGTGTTCAGCAGTTCTCTTTTTATTTTCAGTTGTTTTAAAACTTCATCGTTTGTTATCTTTTGTTTCCATCCAATTCGTCCTATTCTTCTATAAATCCACATTTCAAAGGCTTCAATTTTCTGTTCTGTTTTCTTGTCTAATGTCCATGTTTCTGCACAATACAGGAATATTGAGAAGATGTAACATTTTGCCATTCTTAGTTTCAGCCCTGCTGATATTTGTTTTGTTGTTAGTATATTTTTCATGGCATTAAAATTACTTTTTGCCATACCTATTCTTTTGTTTATTTAAAACTAATAGAAAGGCAAGACAAAATGCCGTTTTGGCAAAAGTCTTCATTCGGTATAACAAACTATGAGTACACATGCGTGAAAGTCATCGTCAATGATAGTTATCATTTTAGGTAGCTGAGTTGGCCGTGTGCTCTAGCGTTTGTTTCTCGTGACAAAGCACTGTGCCGAGGAGTACAGGTTCGATCCTGCTTCGGACCATCTATTGTTCTTTGTTTTGTTTTTTTTCTGCCGTTGATTATTTGTGATTTTTTTCAAGAATTGTAAACATACCTATTCTTGTGAAATGATTCACTATTCCAATTAAACAGAGAAACTCAAGACAGAAAACAAGGAACGTTACGTTCCTGGAGGCGGCTCCCTGGCTAGATCCTGCTGGGTACGACCTGCTGCAACAGATCATGCAGTGCATGGCCTTTCGCACTACATACTCACAAAGTCTTGTTCCCGAACGGCCTTTTTGATATCCAGGAAGGCTTTACGTGTATATCTCGGATTCTGATATACACCATCGTCGGCCAACTCTGTTTCAAAATATATATTGGCCAGACAGGCCGACGTTTAGGGAGTAGAGAGTTCGTAAACACGTGTTGAACATCAAACGTGATTCTAGCACTCCTGTCTCCTCCCATTTCAGATCGCCAGGCCATAATACATCTGATGACTTCCGGGTTAATGGCATCATTTCATGTTCCTCTGATGACTTCCGGGTTACTGGCATCATCTCATGTACCTCTGATGACTTCCGGGTTCCTGGCATCATCTCATGTACCTCTGATGACTTCCGGGTTACTGGAATCATCTCTTGTTCCTCTGATGACTTCCGGGTTACTGGCATCATCTCTTGTTCCTCTGATGACTTCCGGGTTACTGGCATCATCTCTTGTTCCTCTGATGACTTCCGGGTTACTGGCATCATCTCTTGTTCTTCTGATGACTTCCTGGTTACTGGCATCATCTCATGTACCTCTGATGACTTCCGGGTTACTGGCATCATCTCATGTACCTCTGATGACTTCCGGGTTACTGGCATCATCTCTTGTTCCTCTGATGACTTCCGTGTTACTGGCATCATCTCATGTACCTCTGATGACTTCCGGGTTACTGGCATCATCTCTTGTTCCTCTGATGACTTCCAGGTTACTGGCATCATCTCTTGTTCCTCTGATGACTTCCGGGTTACTGGCATCATCTCTTGTTCCTCTGATGACTTCCGTGTTACTGGCATCATCTCATGTACCTCTGATGACTTCCGGGTTACTGGCATCATCTCTTGTTCCTCTGTTGACTTCCAGGTTACTGGCATCATCTCTTGTTCTTCTGATGACTTCCTGGTTACTGAGATCATCTCATGTACCTCTGATGACTTCCTGGTTACTGGCATCATTTCATGTACCTCTGATGACTTCCGGGTTACTGGCATCATCTCATGTTCCTCTGATGACTTCCGGGTTACTGGCATCATCTCATGTTCCTCTGATGAATTCCGGGTTACTGGCATCATCTCATGTTCCTCTGATGAATTCCGGGTTACTGGCATCATCTCATGTTCCTCTGATGCACACATTTGGTTCGTGTTGGAGAACCGACCCATAACGCGTTGCGGTACTCTCTAGCCGAGAGGTTGAAACTCTTTCCATTCTTTTCTTTAATCACTTGTCTCTTCTCTTTTTATTTCCTGTGAATTTTCCCTATTTCTCCTTGCCTTATTATTATTGCCTCGTCTGCTTTTCTTTCCCCTTGTCACGCCTTATTCTCTCTATTTTCCTCTTTTTCTCGTTTTGATCGTACCCTATGGGACACTTCCTTTCAACCTACCTATCGGGACACCCTTTTTAATTTATCACTGTCTGGTTCCTATTGATTAAAATAAATCCTACCTGCCTATTGCTTAATAATCTTATAACCAACCTCTACATAAATCCTGGCCACCGTCTCTTTCAGCCATTTTTTAGATCAATTCTGTGTTTTCTGGCTTGTGTTTCTTTATTTAATTGGAATAGTTTGTTCGTTATACCTCATGTAGGCTTGTTTCAAATAGGTCAGTTTGTCTTGTCTTTTTGTTAGTTTAGCAGTTCCATACCGTTTTATGTGTATTTTACATGTTCTCTACAGCTCTACTCGCGGCCCCACAAAGTATTTCATATTTTCTAAATTGATACTTGTGCTATCTCCAACAATAAACTATTGTGTGTTGTTCTGTTGTTTTTTTTTTTCCTTTTGATTATTTGTGGGTTTTTTTCGATTGTTTGTAAACATATCTCTTCCCCTGAAATGATTCGTTGATCTTTCGCCTCGGAATATATCTGTTCACAATAATATTTCTTTGTTTTTATTTGTGTTCGTGTTTAAAATATGCTTACGTGAGAAGTGTGACATATGAGTAAACAATTATGTGTGAGAAATGTGACATATGAGTAAACAAGTATGTGTGAGAAGTGTGACATATGAGTAAACAAGTATGTGTGAGAAGTGTGACATATGAGTAAACAAGTATGTGTGAGAAATGTGACATATGAGTAAACAAGTATGTGTGAGAAGTGTGACATATGAGTAAACAAGTATGTGTGAGAAGTGTGACATATGAGTAAACAAGTATGTGTGAGAAGTGTGACATATGAGTAAACAAGTATGTGTGAGAAGTGTGACATATGAGTGAACAAGTATGTGTGAGAAGTGTGACATATGAGTAAACAAGTATGTGTGAGAAGTGTGACATATGAGTAAACAAGTATGTGTGAGAAGTGTGACATATGAGTAAACAAGTATGTGTGAGAAGTGTGACATATGAGTAAACAAGTATGTGTGAGAAGTGTGACATATGAGTAAACAAGTATGTGTGAGAAGTGTGACATATGAGTAAACAAGTATGTGTGAGAAGTGTGACATATGAGTAAACAAGTATGTGTGAGAAGTATGACATATGAGTAAACAAGTATGTGTGAGAAGTGTGACATATGAGTAAACAAGTATGTGTGAGAAGTGTGACATATGAGTAAACAAGTATGTGTGAGAAGTGTGACATATGAGTAAACAAGTATGTGTGAGAAGTGTGACATATGAGTAAACAAGTAATTGTGAGAAGTGTGACATATGAGTAAACAAGTATGTGTGAGAAGTGTGACATATGAGTAAACAAGTATGTGTGAGAAGTGTGACATATGAGTAAACAAGTATGTGTGAGAAGTGTGACATATGAGTAAACAAGTATGTGTGAGAAGTGTGACATATGAGTAAACAAGTATGTGTGAGAAGTGTGACATATGAGTAAACAAGTATGTGTGAGAAGTGTGACATATGAGTAAACAAGTATGTGTGAGAAGTGTGACATATGAGTAAACAAGTATGTGTGAGAAGTGTGACATATGAGTAAACAAGTAATTGTGAGAAGTGTGACATATGAGTAAACAAGTATGTGTGAGAAGTGTGACATATGAGTAAACAAGTATGTGTGAGAAGTGTGACATATGAGTAAACAAGTATGTGTGAGAAGTGTGACATATGAGTAAACAAGTATGTGTGAGAAGTGTGACATATGAGTAAGCAAGTATGTGTGAGAAGTGTGACATATGAGTAAACAAGTATGTGTGAGAAGTGTGACATATGAGTAAACAAGTATGTGTGAGAAGTGTGACATATGAGTAAACAAGTATGTGTGAGAAGTGTGACATATGAGTAAACAAGTATGTGTGAGAAGTATGACATATGAGTAAACAAGTATGTGTGAGAAGTATGACATATGAGTAAACAAGTATGTGTGAGAAGTGTGACATATGAGTAAACAAGTATGTGTGAGAAGTGTGACATATGAGTAAACAAGTATGTGTGAGAAGTATGACATATGAGTAAACAAGTATGTGTGAGAAGTATGACATATGAGTAAACAAGTATGTGTGAGAAGTATGACATATGAGTAAACAAGTATGTGTGAGAAGTGTGACATATGAGTAAACAAGTATGTGTGAGAAGTATGACATATGAGTAAACAAGTATGTGTGAGAAGTGTAACGTAAACGTAAACGTAAAGGTAAAGAATGAGACTTGAATCGGCGTCTTAGCACGCGAGTTTCCACCCATATGTGTTCGGCCTATTCAGAAGAGTTCGGAGACTTCTGGATAGTGTTTCTTCAAGCATAGAAACTCACGATGCGAGGCGGAATTTCTCACCTTCCCAGAGTACTACCCTAGTACCCATTTCTGCTAGCGGCTGGGTGGACCGCGAGGGTATTTTTTTTTTAACCACGAGTACGACTCACACTGCTACCAGCGGGAATCGAACTCGTGTTGTCTGAACGTCGGTAGCCCAGTCGGCTGGTTTTCCCAACTAGGCTACCGAGGCCCCCAAAGTGTAACGTATAAAAGTAAATAAGTATATGTGAGATGTGTAATGTGTAAAAGTAAACAAACATGTGAGACGTGTAAATGCTAAAATTAAAGCAACAAGCTGTGAGAATGTAATGATAAGAGTTAAATCATGCGCACCATAGTACCTGAACAGACACATTAAACTCAGTGCAGTTATTTGAAGCTGATTGAAATCTTATACCTTTCATCTGTAGCTCTGGGGAGCCGCGATAGCTCAGTAGTTAGTGAACTGAACTACAAACGACAAGAGGTCGGATTCGATCCCAACCGACGGCTTCCATTCACCCAGCCTTAAATGGGTACCGGGTATTTTTCTGGGAAATTAAAGCGGCACGGGCGTAATACCGACCACATATTACCCCAAAAATCATATGCTGAAGGTTTGTAAAATGTATGGTCACTAACACCATATTCCCTATACGCCACTTGGCGTGACGGGGGCTCTTTACTTTATTTTTACTATTTTAACATTTTTATTACTATTATTAGCGGCGATAACATTGGTGTTAGTAGTAGTGGTGGTGGTAGTAGTAGTGGTGGTGGTAGTAGTAGTGGTGGTGGTAGTAGTAGTGGTGGTGGTAGTAGTAGTGATGGTGGTAGTAGTAGTGGTGGTGGTAGTAGTAGTGGTGGTGGTAGTAGTAGTAGTGATGGTGGTAGTAGTAGTGATGGTGGTAGTAGTAGTGATGGTGGTAGTAGTAGTGATGGTGGTAGTAGTAGTGATGGTGGTAGTAGTAGTGATGGTGGTAGTAGTAGTGATGGTGGTAGTAGTAGTGGTGGTGGTAATAGTAGTGATGGTGGTAGTAGTAGTGATGGTGGTAGTAGTAGTGATGGTGGTAGTAGTAGTGATGGTGGTAGTAGTAGTGATGGTGGTAGTAGTAGTGATGGTGGTAGTATTAGTGGTGGTGGTAGTAGTAGTGATGGTGGTAGTAGTAGTGATGGTGGTAGTAGTAGTGATGGTGGTAGTAGTAGTGGTGGTGGTAGTAGTAGTGATGGTGGTAGTAGTAGTGATGGTGGTAGTAGTAGTGGTGGTGGTAGTAGTAGTGGTGGTGGTAGTAGTAGTGATGGTGGTAGTAGTAGTGGTGGTGGTAGTAGTAGTGATGGTGGTAGTAGTAGTGGTAGTGGTAGTAGTAGTGGTGGTGGTAGTAGTATTGGTGGCGGTAGTAGTAGTGGTGGTGGTAGTAGTAGCGGTTTTGGTAGTAGTAGTGATTTCAATAATAGTAGTCGTTGAGAAGTAGTTGTAATAGTAGTGGTGGTAGTGGTGATAAGTAATAGTAGTAGTTGTTGGGGTGTGGTAGTTGTAATAGTAATAGAAGTAGTGATATTAGTAGTGATATTAGTAGTGATATTAGTAGTGATATTAGTAGTGATATTAGTAGTGATATTAGTAGTGATAAGCGTTAGAAGCGTTAGCGTAAAGAGAACTACTAAAAACAATTCAAACAAGACAAAAGCGATTCTTGGACCATGTTAAAAGACACAACAGCCTACTAAAAGTAATTTTGATGGGGAAAATACAAGGTAAAAGAGGCAGAGGTAGACCAAAACTAACATGGACGAGTAACTTCAAAAGATGGACAAATCAGCTTGTGACAACCTGCACCATCAAAGCAAGAGACAGAGCAGAATGGCGCTCAATGGTAGCCAACATTCGTTGTGGAGATAGCACTCGATGAAGAATTAGCGTTAGTAGTTGAAATAGTAGTAGTGGTGATAGTAGCAGTGTAATAACAGTAATAGTTGTTAATAGCAGTAGTGGTAGTAGAAGTAGTGGTAGCAGTAGTAGTGGGAGTTGTGAGAGTAGTAGTAGTGATATTGGTAGTAATGATGTAAGGAGTAGTAGTAATAGTGGTGATAGCAGTAGTAGTCAAAAGTAGTAGTAATCATGGTGGTGATATTTGTAGTAGTAATAGCGGTGATAGTAGTAGGAGTAGTAGTAGTAGTAGTAGTAGTAGTAGTAGTAGTAGTAGTAATATATGACCCTTTTCGTCTTGTTAGACGGCCTAGTGGAGGCTATTGTGTATTTTTTTTAGTTTTTGAGGATTTGTTTTTGTCGAACAGCTTCTCTCGTGGCTAATTCTACCAATGTTTGACAAACACACGCGGCCACAGAATGAACTTAGCATTTCTCATATTGTGGATGTGTGAATGTTGTCATTTTTTTTGCAGCTTTTCCTCTTGCGAAGGCATCAGCAATTTCGTTCATAGTAGGCTCAGTGTCCCGCTCAGACACTGTAAGATATTTAGGTATTGACTGGGCTTGAAGTGTGTTTGCTGGTCTGTCATCATGGTATATGTTGCAGTAGTGTTCTACACATCTCCAGTCGACCCGGTCGTTTTTTGAGAACTTTTTTTTGGCCGTAGGTAGATAGGGCGCAATTATATATGTGTGTTTTCAGAGAGCACCAGTTATCATCCACACTTGATGAATCTTCTGCTTCTTCTACAAGTTCTTCAAACGTAGATCTAAAAAATATCTTTATTTGATGAGATTTTAGTCTTTGTGATGTTAATCTTGGCACTGAAGGCTCTCTTGATTTTTAAATGCGACTACTTCTATCTTTAATCTTACTGATGCCGAGAGCGTGGTCTGTATTGCAGTCTGCGCTGTGATATGCTCGTGTTAGTAGTAGTAGTTGTAGTAGTAGTAGTAGTAGTAGTAGTAGTAGTAGTAGTAGTAGTAGTAGTAGTAGTAGTAGTGGTAGTGGTAGTGATATATGTAGTTGTAGTTTCTTGAATGTTGTTGACTTTTTGTGGGTTTTAAAGATTTACGCTCTCTTTTGTGTTTTTTCCCTGTTGTAGACATATTGTGACTGTAAACGTTCGTTCCTTTAGTATTTTCATATGAGCAACACAGTATCAAATTGTTCTGTCGCTGTCAAATGTTTGCATCGCTCGGCTCCGTGTGGATATGAAACATTGAGAAATGAAAAACAAATTACGAAAAAAAAACGGTATGGTTAATTTTCTTCGTAATAAGTGGATGACACAAATTAGAACAACGTTTCGGCTCAGTAAGCCTTCAGCAGGAACAAACAAACAACACAAACACAGATATGTATTTAAAATAAAAAAAATAATAAATAAAAATTAACAAATAATAATTTTCGAACTAGAATAAGAAATAAACATAGGAATAAAACAACTGCCTTGTAAATTTTGATGTGCGCAGAATGTGTTCAGATGTGAGAAGCTGGGATAGGAAACATGTTGTAGGGGGAACAACTTGTCTCTTACTATAATTTTTCCATCTGCCCGTGCTCGCACTCTGGAGAGAACACTTTAACTTCACCAATTTTGGTGTCGACACAACACGGGAAGCAGCAATTACGACGTATAAGTCTTTCTACCCATTTGGCGAGGTTACGTTGGAATTGGCCACTTACACCGTATGAAAGTTGGCTGCATACCAAAAGATGTACTTTATGGAGATTAATAGAAAAGAGAATACACTGAGTGAGAAAATAAAACAAACAACATTTTCTCGTGGCGCTGCAAAATCCATAAACAATTATAACTAACGGAGGTTACTACTTTGAGTTAATAAAAAAAAAAAAAAACTATCTTTACGTCACATAGCACCATTGCTGGTGTATGACGGGGGGGCAACGATAGAACCAGAGGGATAAATAAAGGCCGCTTGGTCAAGCAGTCGCCACGACGTGTGAGATTCAGGATTTTTATTTCACCCACGATAGAAAAAATCCTTTCTGTCTACCGCGGGCTTCGAACACCGAACGTCGGTTTTACAGCCAGCGTAACAGTGGCTTTAGCCGCACGGCCACGATCACCTCCTTGAGTAAAAGTGAATAATCGTGTTTTTATTTATTTGATTGTGTCCAGAAGAGACCAAGTTTACATGCCTGCGGGCTGCAAAAAAGTGAGCCATCACTTCTACACGGACTTCAATACACACATCGCTGTCTTTGTGCTACCACACCCAACAAACCATATCATGTTCTGGTGAATATTTAAAGTCATGCTTAAATATGTCATTTAAAATGAACATGACATCGTAACTAGCAGCTAAATTATTAGAGAGACGAGACTGATGATTACTTCTGATGATAAAAACAGTCACTTCTGATGATAAAAACAGTCACTTCTGATGATAAATACAGTCACTTCTGATGATAAAAACAATCACTTCTTATGATAAAAACGGTCATTTCTGATGATAAAAACAGTCACTTCTGATGATAAAAACAGTCACTTCTAATGATAAAAACAGTCACTTCTGATGATAAAAACAATCACTTCTGAAGATAAAAACAGTCACTTCTGATGATAAAAACAGTCACTTCTGATGATAAAAACAATCACTTCTGATGATAAAAACAATCACTTCTGATGATAAAAACAGTCACTTCTGATGATAAAAACAGTCACATCTGATGATAAAAACAGTCACTTCTGATGATAAAAACAGTCACTTCTAATGATAAAAACAGTCACTTCTGATGATAAAAACAATCACTTCTGATGATAAAAACAGTCACTTCTGATGATAAAAACAGTCACTTCTGATGATAAAAACAATCACTTCTGATGATAAAAACAGTCACTTCTGATGAAAAAAAACAGTCACTTCTGATGATAAAAACAATCACTTCTGATGATAAAAACAGTCACTTCTCATGATAAAAACAGTCACTTCTGATGATAAAAGCAGTCACTTCTGATGATAAAAACAGTCACTTCTGATGATAAAAACAATCACTTCTGATGATAAAAACAGTCACTTCTGATGATAAAAACAGTCACTTCTGATGATAAAAACAATCACTTCTGATGATAAAAACAGTCACTTCTGATGATAAAAACAGTCACTTCTGATGATAAAAACAGTCATTTCTGATGATAAAAACAGTCACTTCTGATGATAAAAACAATCACTTCTGATGATAAAAACAGTCACTTCTGATGATAAAAGCAGTCACTTCTGATGATAAAACCAGTCACTTCTGATGACAAAAACAGTCACTTATGATGATAAAAACAGTCACTTCTGATGATAAAAACAATCACTTCTGATGATAAAAACAATTACTTCTGATGATAAAAACAGTCACTTCTGATGATAAAAACAGTCACTTCTGATGATAAATACAGTCACTTCTGATGATAAAAACAATCACTTCTTATGATAAAAACAGTCATTTCTGATGATAAAAACAGTCACTTCTGATGATAAAAACAGTCACTTCTGATGATAAAAACAGTCACTTCTAATGATAAAAACGGTCACTTCTGATGATAAAAACAATCACTTCTGATGATAAAAACAGTCACTTCTGATGATAAAAACAGTCACTTCTGATGATAAAAACAATCACTTCTGATGATAAAAACAATCACTTCTGATGATAAAAACAGTCACTTCTGATGATAAAAACAGTCACATCTGATGATAAAAGCAGTCACTTCTGATGATAAAAACAGTCACTTCTGATGGTTAAAAACAGTCACATCTGATGATAAAAACAGTCACGTCTGATGATAAAAACAGTCACTTCTGATGATAAAAACAGTCACTTCTGATGATAAAAACACTCACTTCTGATGATAAAAACAGTCACTTCTGATGAAAAAAAACAGTCACTTCTGATGATAAAAACAATCACTTCTGATGATAAAAACAGTCACTTCTGATGATAAAAACAGTCACTTCTGATGATAAAAACAATCACTTCTGATGATAAAAACAGTCACTTCTGATGATAAAAACAATCACTTCTGATGATAAAAACAGTCACTTCTGATGATAAAAACAGTCACTTCTGATGATAAAAACAATCACTTCTGATGATAAAAACAGTCACTTCTGATGATAAAAGCAGTCACTTCTGATGATAAAACCAGTCACTTCTGATGACAAAAACAGTCACTTATGATGATAAAAACAGTCACTTCTGATGATAAAAACAATCACTTCTGATGATAAAAACAATTACTTCTGATGATAAAAACAGTCACTTCTGATGATAAAAACAGTCACTTCTGATGATAAATACAGTCACTTCTGATGATAAAAACAATCACTTCTTATGATAAAAACAGTCATTTCTGATGATAAAAACAGTCACTTCTGATGATAAAAACAGTCACTTCTGATGATAAAAACAGTCACTTCTAATGATAAAAACGGTCACTTCTGATGATAAAAACAATCACTTCTGATGATAAAAACAGTCACTTCTGATGATAAAAACAGTCACTTCTGATGATAAAAACAATCACTTCTGATGATAAAAACAATCACTTCTGATGATAAAAACAGTCACTTCTGATGATAAAAACAGTCACATCTGATGATAAAAGCAGTCACTTCTGATGATAAAAACAGTCACTTCTGATGGTTAAAAACAGTCACATCTGATGATAAAAACAGTCACGTCTGATGATAAAAACAGTCACTTCTGATGATAAAAACAGTCACTTCTGATGATAAAAACACTCACTTCTGATGATAAAAACAGTCACTTCTGATGAAAAAAAACAGTCACTTCTGATGATAAAAACAATCACTTCTGATGATAAAAACAGTCACTTCTCATGATAAAAACAGTCACTTCTGATGATAAAAGCAGTCACTTCTGATGATAAAAACAGTCACTTCTGATGATAAAAACAATCACTTCTGATGATAAAAACAGTCACTTCTGATGATAAAAACAGTCACTTCTGATGATAAAAACAATCACTTCTGATGATAAAAACAGACACTTCTGATGATAAAAACAGTCACTTCTGATGATAAAAACAGTCATTTCTGATGATAAAAACAGTCACTTCTGATGATAAAAACAATCACTTCTGATGATAAAAACAGTCACTTCTGATGATAAAAGCAGTCACTTCTGATGATAAAACCAGTCACTTCTGATGACAAAAACAGTCACTTATGATGATAAAAACAGTCACTTCTGATGATAAAAACAATCACTTCTGATGATAAAAACAATTACTTCTGATGATAAAAACAGTCACTTCTGATGATAAAAACAGTCACTTCTGATGATAAAAGCAGTCACTTCTGATGATAAAAACAGTCACTTCTGATGATAAAAACAATCACTTCTGATGATAAAAACAGTCACTTCTGATGATAAAAACAGTCACTTCTGATGATAAAAACAATCACTTCTGATGATAAAAACAGTCACTTCTGATGATAAAAACAGTCACTTCTGATGATAAAAACAGTCATTTCTGATGATAAAAACAGTCACTTCTGATGATAAAAACAATCACTTCTGATGATAAAAACAGTCACTTCTGATGATAAAAGCAGTCACTTCTGATGATAAAACCAGTCACTTCTGATGACAAAAACAGTCACTTATGATGATAAAAACAGTCACTTCTGATGATAAAAACAATCACTTCTGATGATAAAAACAATTACTTCTGATGATAAAAACAGTCACTTCTGATGATAAAAACAGTCACTTCTGATGATAAATACAGTCACTTCTGATGATAAAAACAATCACTTCTTATGATAAAAACAGTCATTTCTGATGATAAAAACAGTCACTTCTGATGATAAAAACAGTCACTTCTAATGATAGAAACAGTCACTTCTGATGATAAAAACAATCACTTCTGAAGATAAAAACAGTCACTTCTGATGATAAAAACAGTCACTTCTGATGATAAAAACAATCACTTCTGATGATAAAAACAATCACTTCTGATGATAAAAACAGTCACTTCTGATGATAAAAACAGTCACATCTGATGATAAAAGCAGTCACTTCTGATGATAAAAACAGTCACTTCTGATGGTTAAAAACAGTCACATCTGATGATAAAAACAGTCACGTCTGATGATAAAAACAGTCACTTCTGATGATAAAAACAGTCACTTCTGATGATAAAAACAGTCACTTCTGATGAAAAAAACAGTCACTTCTGATGAAAAAAAACAGTCACTTCTGATGATAAAAACAGTCACTTCTGATGATAAAAACAGTCACATCTGATGATAAAAACAGTCACTTCTGATGATAAAAACAGTCACTTCTAATGATAAAAACAGTCACTTCTGATGATAAAAACAATCACTTCTGATGATAAAAACAGTCACTTCTGATGATAAAAACAGTCACTTCTGATGATAAAAACAATCACTTCTGATGATAAAAACAGTCACTTCTGATGAAAAAAAACAGTCACTTCTGATGATAAAAACAATCACTTCTGATGATAAAAACAGTCACTTCTCATGATAAAAACAGTCACTTCTGATGATAAAAGCAGTCACTTCTGATGATAAAAACAGTCACTTCTGATGATAAAAACAATCACTTCTGATGATAAAAACAGTCACTTCTGATGATAAAAACAGTCACTTCTGATGATAAAAACAATCACTTCTGATGATAAAAACAGTCACTTCTGATGATAAAAACAGTCACTTCTGATGATAAAAACAGTCATTTCTGATGATAAAAACAGTCACTTCTGATGATAAAAACAATCACTTCTGATGATAAAAACAGTCACTTCTGATGATAAAAGCAGTCACTTCTGATGATAAAACCAGTCACTTCTGATGACAAAAACAGTCACTTATGATGATAAAAACAGTCACTTCTGATGATAAAAACAATCACTTCTGATGATAAAAACAATTACTTCTGATGATAAAAACAGTCACTTCTGATGATAAAAACAGTCACTTCTGATGATAAATACAGTCACTTCTGATGATAAAAACAATCACTTCTTATGATAAAAACAGTCATTTCTGATGATAAAAACAGTCACTTCTGATGATAAAAACAGTCACTTCTGATGATAAAAACAGTCACTTCTAATGATAAAAACGGTCACTTCTGATGATAAAAACAATCACTTCTGATGATAAAAACAGTCACTTCTGATGATAAAAACAGTCACTTCTGATGATAAAAACAATCACTTCTGATGATAAAAACAATCACTTCTGATGATAAAAACAGTCACTTCTGATGATAAAAACAGTCACATCTGATGATAAAAGCAGTCACTTCTGATGATAAAAACAGTCACTTCTGATGGTTAAAAACAGTCACATCTGATGATAAAAACAGTCACGTCTGATGATAAAAACAGTCACTTCTGATGATAAAAACAGTCACTTCTGATGATAAAAACACTCACTTCTGATGATAAAAACAGTCACTTCTGATGAAAAAAAACAGTCACTTCTGATGATAAAAACAATCACTTCTGATGATAAAAAACAGTCACTTCTCATGATAAAAACAGTCACTTCTGATGATAAAAGCAGTCACTTCTGATGATAAAAACAGTCACTTCTGATGATAAAAACAATCACTTCTGATGATAAAAACAGTCACTTCTGATGATAAAAACAGTCACTTCTGATGATAAAAACAATCACTTCTGATGATAAAAACAGACACTTCTGATGATAAAAACAGTCACTTCTGATGATAAAAACAGTCATTTCTGATGATAAAAACAGTCACTTCTGATGATAAAAACAATCACTTCTGATGATAAAAACAGTCACTTCTGATGATAAAAGCAGTCACTTCTGATGATAAAACCAGTCACTTCTGATGACAAAAACAGTCACTTATGATGATAAAAACAGTCACTTCTGATGATAAAAACAATCACTTCTGATGATAAAAACAATTACTTCTGATGATAAAAACAGTCACTTCTGATGATAAAAACAGTCACTTCTGATGATAAAAGCAGTCACTTCTGATGATAAAAACAGTCACTTCTGATGATAAAAACAATCACTTCTGATGATAAAAACAGTCACTTCTGATGATAAAAACAGTCACTTCTGATGATAAAAACAATCACTTCTGATGATAAAAACAGTCACTTCTGATGATAAAAACAGTCACTTCTGATGATAAAAACAGTCATTTCTGATGATAAAAACAGTCACTTCTGATGATAAAAACAATCACTTCTGATGATAAAAACAGTCACTTCTGATGATAAAAGCAGTCACTTCTGATGATAAAACCAGTCACTTCTGATGACAAAAACAGTCACTTATGATGATAAAAACAGTCACTTCTGATGATAAAAACAATCACTTCTGATGATAAAAACAATTACTTCTGATGATAAAAACAGTCACTTCTGATGATAAAAACAGTCACTTCTGATGATAAATACAGTCACTTCTGATGATAAAAACAATCACTTCTTATGATAAAAACAGTCATTTCTGATGATAAAAACAGTCACTTCTGATGATAAAAACAGTCACTTCTAATGATAGAAACAGTCACTTCTGATGATAAAAACAATCACTTCTGAAGATAAAAACAGTCACTTCTGATGATAAAAACAGTCACTTCTGATGATAAAAACAATCACTTCTGATGATAAAAACAATCACTTCTGATGATAAAAACAGTCACTTCTGATGATAAAAACAGTCACATCTGATGATAAAAGCAGTCACTTCTGATGATAAAAACAGTCACTTCTGATGGTTAAAAACAGTCACATCTGATGATAAAAACAGTCACGTCTGATGATAAAAACAGTCACTTCTGATGATAAAAACAGTCACTTCTGATGATAAAAACAGTCACTTCTGATGAAAAAAACAGTCACTTCTGATGAAAAAAAACAGTCACTTCTGATGATAAAAACAATCACTTCTGATGATAAAAACAGTCACTTCTCATGATAAAAACAGTCACTTCTGATGATAAAAGCAGTCACTTCTCATGATAAAAACAGTCACTTCTGATGATAAAAACAATCACTTCTGATGATAAAAACAGTCACTTCTGATGATAAAAACAGTCACTTCTGATGATAAAAACAGTCACTTCTGATGATAAAAACAATCACTTCTGATGATAAAAACAATTACTTCTGATGATAAAAACAGTCACTTCTGATGATAAAAACAGTCACTTCTGATGATAAATACAGTCACTTCTGATGATAAAAACAATCACTTCTTATGATAAAAACGGTCATTTCTGATGATAAAAACAGTCACTTCTGATGATAAAAACAGTCACTTCTAATGATAAAAACAGTCACTTCTGATGATAAAAACAATCACTTCTGATGATAAAAACAGTCACTTCTGATGATAAAAACAGTCACTTCTGATGATAAAAACAATCACTTCTGATGATAAAAACAATCACTTCTGATGATAAAAACAGTCACTTCTGATGATAAAAACAGTCACATCTGATGATAAAAAGCAGTCACTTCTGATGATAAAAACAGTCACTTCTGATGGTTAAAAACAGTCACATCTGATGATAAAAACAGTCACGTCTGATGATAAAAACAGTCACTTCTGATGATAAAAACAGTCACTTCTGATGATAAAAACACTCACTTCTGATGATAAAAACAGTCACTTCTGATGAAAAAAAACAGTCACTTCTGATGATAAAAACAATCACTTCTGATGATAAAAACAGTCACTTCTCATGATAAAAACAGTCACTTCTGATGATAAAAGCAGTCACTTCTGATGATAAAAACAGTCACTTCTGATGATAAAAACAATCACTTCTGATGATAAAAACAGTCACTTCTGATGATAAAAACAGTCACTTCTGATGATAAAAACAATCACTTCTGATGATAAAAACAGTCACTTCTGATGATAAAAACAGTCACTTCTGATGATAAAAACAGTCATTTCTGATGATAAAAACAGTCACTTCTGATGATAAAAACAATCACTTCTGATGATAAAAACAGTCACTTCTGATGATAAAAGCAGTCACTTCTGATGATAAAACCAGTCACTTCTGATGACAAAAACAGTCACTTATGATGATAAAAACAGTCACTTCTGATGATAAAAACAATCACTTCTGATGATAAAAACAATTACTTCTGATGATAAAAACAGTCACTTCTGATGATAAAAACAGTCACTTCTGATGATAAATACAGTCACTTCTGATGATAAAAACAATCACTTCTTATGATAAAAACAGTCATTTCTGATGATAAAAACAGTCACTTCTGATGATAAAAACAGTCACTTCTAATGATAAAAACAGTCACTTCTGATGATAAAAACAATCACTTCTGAAGATAAAAACAGTCACTTCTGATGATAAAAACAGTCACTTCTGATGATAAAAACAATCACTTCTGATGATAAAAACAATCACTTCTGATGATAAAAACAGTCACTTCTGATGATAAAAACAGTCACATCTGATGATAAAAGCAGTCACTTCTGATGATAAAAACAGTCACTTCTGATGGTTAAAAACAGTCACATCTGATGATAAAAACAGTCACGTCTGATGATAAAAACAGTCACTTCTGATGATAAAAACAGTCACTTCTGATGATAAAAACAGTCACTTCTGATGATAAAAACAGTCACTTCTGATGAAAAAAAACAGTCACTTCTGATGATAAAAACAATCACTTCTGATGATAAAAACAGTCACTTCTCATGATAAAAACAGTCACTTCTGATGATAAAAACAATCACTTCTGATGATAAAAACAGTCACTTCTGATGATAAAAACAATCACTTCTGATGATAAAAACAGTCACTTCTGATGATAAAAACAGTCACTTCTGATGATAAAAACAATCACTTCTGATGATAAAAACAGTCACTTCTGATGATAAAAACAGTCACTTCTGATGATAAAAACAGTCATTTCTGATGATAAAAACAGTCACTTCTGATGATAAAAACAATCACTTCTGATGATAAAAACAGTCACTTCTGATGATAAAAACAGTCACTTCTGATGATAAAAACAGTCACATCTGATGATAAAAGCAGTTACTTCTGATGATAAAAACAGTCACTTCTGATGATAAAAGCAGTCACTTCTGATGATAAAAGCAGTCACTTCTGATGATAAAAACAGTCACATCTGATGATAAAAACAGTCACTTCTGATGATAAAAACAGTCACATCTGATGATAAAAACAATCACTTCTGATGATAAAAACAATCACTTTTGATGATAAAACGAATTGAAGACAAAAATAATCGCTTACAGGACAAAAACAATCGCTTCGATGAAAAAATCAATCGCTTTGACCACAAAAAAGCATTAAATCTGTCTCTCCTAATGTTGAATACAGGAACCTGTCTTCTCATTTTGTGTTTTTTATTCGTTCGCCAGCTTTCACTTCTGGCGACTCCCTAGAGACCATAAACTGAATTTTACGTGTTAATCCATGTCCACAGGAGTCCCTCACCACACAGGCAGATAACTCCGCCTTAGGGATACGCATATTTTTCCCGTCGATGAGTAATTAAAGTTTCATGCTGAGCCTCGCTGCTGAAATCAGGGGTGGTTGCCGCAGAGAGAAATCACAAGTATAGATTACAAATGATGCAGCTGGGATTTAAACTCACAATCTTTCTGTCTCGAGACGGGCGTCTTGCCTCGAGACCAACAAGTCCCCCAGATGATGATGATGATGATGATGATGATAATGATGATGATGATGATGATGATGATGATGATGATGATGATGATGATGATGAAATCTTGATTTTGTACCCAAGAAAGAACATTGCAGTTAAACACTTTTCTTTGAAGGGAACGGGACGATCGAGTTCAACGAGTTCTTGTGCATGATGTCCCGGAAGTCAGAGAAGCATGAGATGGAAGAGATCACAGACGCCTTCAAGATCTTTGACAAGAACGGAGACGGCTACATCAGCGCTGCAGAGTTGAGATGTGTCATGACTAACCTGGGCGAGAAGCTGACTGATAAAGAGGTGGATGACATGATTCGGGAGGCAGATATGGATGGAGATGGTAGAATCAACTATCAAGGTAAGGGGGAGCATAGATTACTATATCCTTCTTCTTCTACCTTTCAGCTCCCTGTGGAGCATAGGTCTTCCACAAACACTTTCCAAGTCGTTCTGTTTCTTGCCATTCTTTTAAGATCATTCCATGTCTTCCCCATCATCTTCATCTCTGCTTCTGTTTGTCTTCAGCAAGAATTTCTTGGTCTTCTTCTTTGTCTTTTCCCCTGGGGATTCCAAAAAAGGCCTGTTGTGTAATACTCTCAGTTGGCTTCCGTAGTGTGTGTCCTATTCAGCGCCATCGTCTTCGCTGTATCTCTTTATCCGCTGGTATTTGACTGGTACATTTCCAAAATTCTATGTTAATGATTTTGTCCTGACATTTCCATCCTTTTATTCAGCGTAAGCATCCATTAATGAAAGTCTGTATCTTCATGATTGTCAATTTTTTTGTTCTCCATGTTTCACAGCCATATAATAGGACTGACTTAACATTGGAAAATTTTTGTTTTTGTATTTAACCTAATTTCTCTGGAATTCCATGTTTCCCAGTGCAACAAAAGCTCCTCCAGCTTTTGATATCCTTATTTTGGTATCATTTTCTGTTCCTCCCTCTTTATCTATATTACTGCCCAGATATATGTAAGATTGTACGTCTAGTAGAGGTATTTCTCCTAATTGTATTAAATTTTTTATAAACCCGGAAGGCGGATATCGATGGAGATGGTAGAATCAATTATTAAGGTAAGGGGGAGCATAGATTACTATATTAATGTGCTTTTAAATACCATCCATCATCAGGTACAATACCAACATGCATAACCGTTTTAGTCTGTAAACATTTTTTGTTCGTTGTTTTGTCTGTTTGTCCTGTGGCTGAAACGTTTTCATAGTCTTCTCATACATACAGTGTCTCACATTAACAATGTTTCTCATATATACTATCTCACCCATACTCTGAAACATATAATCTAATGCTCATATACTATCTCACACATACTGTCTCATACATACTGTCTCACACATACTGCCTCACACACATATTCTACCTCAAACATACACTATCTCACACATACTCTATCTCACACATACTCTATCTCACACATAAATGCTGAACTGTTGTCAACAAAAGTCTCACCATCCACAACAAAACATGCCAAGGGAGAACACTGCGATAAAACAAAAGTTAGGAGCACAGTCCAGGCATAAGTGCACTCAGGATGAGGATATCTAGGTAGGATAACATTTCCAACTGATAGAAAAAAAAACAACTGTATATCACCCAGTAGGATAACTCGCTGGTCTAATAAGACTGTTATCCTATGCGAGATTACGATGTCACCAAAGATGCGCTGTCTTGTTGGAGAGCTGTTTGAGAATGCAGTTGAAAAATAAACGAAGGATGAAAATGAATAAATAGAATGATCATGTGCTAGAAACATTTCACTGCATCCCGTTTAGTGAACGAATTAAAATAAAAGCTTACTATGAAAATTAAACCATGCATTAGAGTAAAGAAAAAAGACATGATAAAATATTACATGATGTAGAGATAAGATCTCCTAAACCTCATACAGAGTTCATACTAATGACACAGATAACAAATCAATCTGATTTCTCAAAACGAACTACGTGCATAAAGAAGAAACATAAGAAGAGAACGGAGATGTCATGAACGTACTGTTGTCTGACACTTCTACACCACTGCGTTAAGATGGCGATGATTATTTTTCTCGCCGCCCTTTAAAGAACGTTAAATGGGCGTAGGTGCGTTTTGTTGTTGTTTACAACAAGCTGTCTACGATCTTTGTATCCTTTACATCCGACATATCCGACATTCGTCTTCAGCAAGATAGTTTTGGGTACAGAGTTACCTTCCCTTTAGAGATGTATGTGCTTGGTTTGACTGTCAGTACCTGGTTCCACTGCGGTGTGGTGGAGAGGGGTCTCGATCAACTATTGCTTGATTATATCAAAGATTAATTTACCCGCTTCCCCCTCCCTTAACCCCCAACCACAAAAAATAAATGGGAGCCGCGATAGCTCAGTGGTTGGTGAACTGACTACAAAAGACAAGAGGTAGTGTTCGATCCCAACCGACGGCTTCCGGTTCACCCAGCCTTTAATGGCTACCGGATTTTTTTCTGGGAAATTAAAGCGGCACGGGCGTAATACCGACCCGATTACCCAAAAAATCATGTGCTGAAGGTCTGTAAAATTTATGGTCACTAACACCATATTCTCTATACGTCACTTGGCGTGGCAGGGGTACTTTGCTTTCCAAAAATAAATATTTCGACAAGCCTAGATACAAGTACACAATAGAGATCACTAGAAGATTATCACAAGCAGCGCAAGGTGCCAGGCTTCAACAGATTCCACTGGAACTAAGTAGTCATTTGAGCTAGCTAACTCAATCACAGACAACAATCGGCCCAAATTAAGAAGATGGGGTACCTGGCTCACTGGTTGGGAGGAAGGCATAATTTGCGAGTAAGAGCACTCCTCCGTTCACCCCAAAATAGGGTGGTTCAGAACAGTGAGATGTGATCATCATCATCATCATCGAGTGCCATCTCCGCATCGAAGGTTGGCTACCATGGAGCGCCATTTTGACCTGTCTCTTGCTCAGATGGTGCAGGTCGTCATAGGCTGGTTTGTCCATCTTTTGATGTTACTCGTCCATGTTAGTCTTGGTCTGCCTCTGCCTCTTTTACTTTGTATTTTCCCCTCCAATATTACTTTTAGTAGGCTGTTGTGTCTTTTAACATGACCCAAAAATCGCATTTGTCTTGTCTGAATTGTGTTTAGTAGTTCTCTTTTTATTTTCAGTTGTTTTAAAACTTTATCATTTGTTATCTTTTGTTTCCATCCAATTCTACCTATTCTTCTATAAATCCACATTTCAAAGGCTTCAATTTTCTGTTCTGTTTTCTTGTCTAATGTCCATGTTTCTGCACCATACAGGAATATTGAGGAGACGTAACATTTTGCCATTCTTAGTTTCAGCCCTGCTGATATTTGTTTTGTTGTTAGTATATTTTTCATGGCATTAAAATTACTTTTTGCCATACCTATTCTTTAATTTATTTCAGTTTTGCATTTTCCATCATTGGTTATAATATGTCCCAGATAGTTGTAGCTCTGAACTGTCTTCAGATGTATTCCCTCAACTGTGATATGTAATTGTAGGTCTTGAGAATTTTCTTTGTTTATGATCATAGTTTTAGTCTTTTTGATATTCATTTCTAGTCCATATTTTTTGCTTGTTATGTTTATCACATTAAGCAATCAAAATCATTTATACTAACTTGTTAATGAAATGTTTCAACCTTCCTCAGAGTTTATTCGAATGATGACGTCAGACGACCACCTTGCTAGCCACGACCCATGCAAGATCAACCCTTAGAATCAACTTTTCAACACAAACTTCATTTATTGCATGCAAATACCTGGTTAAATGATCAAAGGCAGAGTAGATGTTTTTGTTCTCTCGCGTTAATATTCTCAGAGTTGTTTCCCTTCGATTCAATTTATGAACATCTCAACGCCCGTTCTAAAGATAGTCTAGTGTCTTTTTGCAGTTTTTGTAAGATTATTATTTGTTTTCAGCCCGTTCTCTAATAAAGAGAACCATTTTGTTCTTGTTGAAACCACATACACAAATTACAGTTATATGTAACAGCTATTTTAATATTTGCTCAATGGCTGTATTGTATCAACGTTCAAATTGCCTTTTTGTTTATGAGTCATGTTTGTCCAAGCAACTCACATTGACATTACATATACTACTAGATTTTAATTACAGTTGATGGCAATACTATAAGGTTAAAATTGCAAACATTAATGACCCAATCATTTATAACAATTAAAGATTAAATGAAACTACATTAACAGAGCTTCGCAGAGTAACTAATCACATTGACCATAATTTTTTATTTAGTGAATTGGCCCTACACTCGTATATATATATATATATATATATATATATATATATATATATATATATATATATATATATATATATATATATATATATATGTCTAACCCTTTCAGAAAACGGCGAAAAACAGTAGGTCACGTGTGCATTCTGTGTACATCAAAGAACCCTTGGCGGCTGAAAATCAAAATGAGTAGGCCAGCAATGGCCGCTGTCCGGGCAAAATTAATAGGGAACAAATTATTCCCAAGAAACGTTAAAACTTTGGCTATTAAAAATATGAGAGTACCTATTAAGTAGGAGAATATCTGCCTTCATGGCAGGGGACCATGAGCACATGACTGCCGGTGTGAAAAATAGGAAAAAGTGATATTCATGCAAAATTCGGTCCCTCTGAATTTTACTAGAGATATAAAGCTGACGTTTGAAAACAAGAAATAACAACCATGCTGAAAGTCTGGTATATTGGCAATTAACCTGCACAGTAATTGCTATTACAGGGTAGCTCACTCACTATGGGTCTTATCTTTATTTTTAACTTTGAGACTAATAAATGTAATTCAGTACGACACTGAGTAGCTTTCATGTAAGGGGTGTGTAGCTACAGATGAATATGAGATTAGGCAAATAATTGATGTGATGTAGTAAAGCTGAAGTAGGGAACACATTGAAAACAGTGTATTGTGGCAACTTTACATAAGAGAACATTACACAACTGTGACGTGTTAGCGTCAATATGACCTTACCCAGAAAACCGCAGAAACAAAACACTAACAGATCAAATGGATTTTATTGTTGCTGTTCTCAGGGGAAAGCCGGACATAGACCGGAACGTCATTGTTCTATATTGTTCTCCTGTGCAAAGGTATCACATACATTGTGTTCTATTCGTTTCCCATAGAAGAACACGAGTAACGGATCTAACTGACGCGTTGCGCCGTGTATACGTAATGAAAGGCAGCGTGAATACATTCACAGAGGCATAAGTTGGGGTGCCTTGATGCTAATGGCGAATAGTGTCAACATTTGCCATGAAATAATCCAGCTTCTCATACATAAAGGTATGTCCCTTTAGGAATTTCACCTCCAGTGCATTCTTTTGTTAGAACGTTATAACAAGAAAGGAAAAAACTGAGGGATCAAGTGCAAGGAAAACATCCTGTTGCCGCGAAATCTCGCCTCGCAGTTTCAGATTTTGTTCATCAGGCAAAACAAGTGTATAGCCAATGTGCTTTTATGTTGAATCTGTAATTGATAAAACATTGCTGTCATCATCATCGTCATCATCAAGTACCGAGCCTGCTGGCGTAGGTGATCATGTCTCTCCACAACTTTCGAACTCGACAGCTATTTATCATTTCTGGTTTTGACCTTCTGCCAATCCATTCTCTTAAGCTGTCTGTTATTTTTTTCTCTTTGCTTCCCTCTATCTCTTCGTCCGTCGATTTTTCGAGTTGTTACAATATATTCCAGTTGTTCTCTTCTCATTACATGGCCAAAAATATAATGAATGTTTCTTCCTAATATTGGAAATTTTGCTTTGGCCTCTTTCAGAACATTTTCATTACTCTTCTTAGCTGTCCATGGCACTCTCAACATTCTTCTGTAAAACCACATTCCTACAGACTCTAGTGATTTTCTTGACTGTTGTCCTATTATCCATGATTCACATCCATATGTTAAGACTGGCTGTACATAACATTTAAGAACTCTTTTTTCTTGTTCATTCTTGCTGTATAATCAGTAAATCCATTAGACTAATCTCTATTGATTAACAAAAATGTGCATGAAAATCAACAATACACACTATTTTACATTGATTTAAATTTGTTAATCTGTCTACATAAAATTGGTAAAATGTATAACCTATAATTGAAGTGAAGCTTTATACTGTATTATTTGCTTGATTTCTTTCGCATCTGTGATTTGTAAATCACAGCTATTATGTTCTTCTATTATAATGAATGTGTATTTTAAATAAGTTTGACTAGAAAACATGAGTGGCTGTGGGAGAACAACACATTCCTTGCTTATACTTTCTGCGAATCTTATTATTTAAAGATACACAAGGTGTAATCTTATTGTTTAAAGATACACAAGGTGTAATCTTATTGTTTAAAGATACACAAGGTGTAATCTTATTATTTAAAGACACATAAGGTGTAATCTTATTATTTAAAGACACATAAGGTGTAATCTTATTATTTAAAGATACACAAGGTGTAATCTTATTGTTTAAAGATACACAAGGTGTAATCTTATTGTTTAAAGATACACAAGGTGTAGTCTTATTATTTAAAGACACATAAGGTGTAATCTTATTATTTAAAGACACATAAGGTGTAATCTTATTGCGTTAAGAAACACAACTGGTAATCTTATTGTTTTAAGAAACACAATTTGTGATCTTATTGTTTACAGAAACAAAAGGTGTAACCATGTTTACATTTACTATAATATTTAGTGTGCAATGTTTATATGTATTACTTTTCTTATATAATGTGATACAAGTACAGGGTGTCACAAAAGAAAAAAAAAACGCCTCATTTATCTAATGGATGGAAAGTGCATTAAGGATTACAACAACAAATATAAATGTTTCAATATATAATATTGGAGATAACCAAAAGAGCCATTTGTCTTTTTGTGAATAGACATTTAATAAATTGGTTTTTCCCCCCACATTTTGAAGCACAATTTGCTAAGACGTTATATATTTCTTATACACTGTGAAAGGAAGGGAGCACAGCTGCATGCAGAGGACATTTCGAATAAACCGTGTTGCTGTATCAGATCACTATGTTTTAGGCTCAGCGATGATAGATATAAACTTTCTACCTCCTTCGACAAACAAAGGAATAGAAGAAGAAGAATGAGAAATAAAGGAGAAGAAGAAAAAAGAACAAAAAGAAGATGAAACAGAAGAATTAAAGAAAAAAGAAGCAAAAAGAAGAGTGAAAAGGAGGAGAAGAAAAGAAATAAAGGAGAAGAAGAAAAATTATATGATAGACAATTTGGAATCACTCTGTTCAGGAACCTCCATAGTTTTATATACAAACATAAATTAAATCAAACCGACGAACTATCAAGACAAACATAAACAATACACAGACATGGTTTTAGTACACACTGCAAATCAAAATAATAATCTAACATATATTAAAACATGAAATCAAATAGCACATTTTCACACAGAAAGGCAGAACAAAAATATAGATGAGAAAACAACTACAGCAAAAAATACGGTGTTGACTTTGTAAAAACCCAAAGATATGCGTCAGACAGAAAGCGGTAACTATCAACACTGCTGCAGACACATATAATCAAGGGTTAAACAAGCAAGCAACTGTTGAACAACTACAATTCTTTTTCTTCTTTCCTTCCTCATTTACCTTTCAGCGTCGAGCGTGAACCAGTAGACGACCAACCTTATTCTCTCTATTGGGCAAATATTAATTGTCTTTTATTTGTTTTAGTCATATTTCAGTACAAAGGGCCATGGATGCTAGTTAACTTTAATGTTGTAATTTGTTTATGTCGAGCTGTTAATTTTTAAATCATTTTAAACAACAAATGTTTTAGTAACTTTGTAGAAGAAGCATTACTGATAGAAGAAAACGCGTTTCGATTAAGAATATTAATCAAAATAACACTAAACGGAGACAACATGAAAGGAAAAAAACATGAACAGCTTTATTTCCTTTTTTTTAAAAAGCTGTGCGTTTTGCGGCAGTTACATAATGGCTGTCAAATCTGCACTTTTAAATCAAGTTCCTACAACTTACAGCAATTCAAAGAAACATAATCCTATAATGTGCAATACAACAAAGAAAGAGAATCTTACAATGTACAATAGAAGGAGATAAGATCCTAGAATTCACAATATTTATTAATTTAACAATAGTAGTAGATGATGCAATCTGCTTCTTCACAAAGTTCATTTGTTGTCCTGTCACTATATATTAACAGTTACTCTGATTCAAATTGTGTCCAAGACCCATATTGAGTCCCAGAATGAAAGACGAGCATAAGAGTTGATATTCAAAACATTTAATCATGAAACTGATTGACAACATTTTAAATAACGGACAAAATGATACAGAAACAAAGACGACTATATTGGTAGCGCGCTCGTCTGTTAAAAAGGTGATTTAGTAGTTCGACTCTCAAATACGAGCATGCTTTCCCAACGCACATTTTTCAGAGCTTAATTCAGCCTATGGACATAAATTGTTGAAATGTGGTGCGACATTTTTGATAGAAGGTTTCAGGGTCTGTGTTGACTGTATAGTTGTAATTGTGTCTGCAATCATGGGAATTTAATATGGACATGAACTATATTTCTAATTAGTCATTTTTTTCCACTACAGATACCTTTAACAATAATACACACAGAGATGTACTTTAATTTTTTTAAAAAAAACCTTCAACTGATACATAAAGTATAACTTAAAAACATACTTTATTATATGATACACATATATGTATTTATTTCTGAATGCTCGACTATTACCTCCTTGATGTGTTTAGACGTCATTTGTGGATCTCCGATCCTTAAAATAAACTAAGTTATGTTTTTTACGTGTCTGGATATAATAAATTTGTTTGGGGTTTAAAATTGATGTGTAAATTTGATTAAGCATGTTCAATCTCTCAATGTTTGAATAAATTAATGTGTTCTATTTATCAGCTTGTAAGGGAATGTTTCTTTACAAGATCGTATGAGCTGTGCTTTTTTTCTTAAAATGAATCTTGATGTTTTCATCTGTCATCCGCTGCTTTTATTCATTTAATTAATTCTTGCTTTCTGTCATGATACCAATATGTGCACGAGCAGTGTTTTCTTGAGGGAAATATGGAAAGTGCGCACTTTAAGGTAGTGAATGAGAAAGAGAGACAGAGAGTAAAAGAGAGAGAGAGAGAGAGAGGGGTGGAAATGGACTGAATTGAGAGAGGAACGAAAATTTGAGGCAGCAAGAGTTGCATATAGAGAGATGTGATAAGGAGATGTGGAAGTGCCATAAAGAAGGAGGGAGAGGTAAAGAAAAGAGTGGTGAAAAGGAGAAGTGACAGAAAATGCCACGGAGATAGAGGCGAAGAAATTAGAGAGAAATAGCGAGAATTGGAGAGGAAACGAATATTTGAACAGATGAATGGAGAAACCAGGCTTCAGACTTAGTAGAGCTACCCGGAATCACATCTTTAACACGAGAAACATGTGTGAGAAGTGTTGAGAATACAAGATGGAACTACATACATGTTTCATAGATGACATCAGTAACTGTGGAACATCCTGAACGATATGGGATTTCAACACACCTAATACAACTTATAGAATCTCACAAACAGCAAGCAACTATCAGAATAGCGGGCGAAACAAATAAAATGAGATTGGAGTGCAAGTAGGGATGAGGCAGGCTTGCATCCTCTCTACATACCTGTTCAACATTTATGCTGAGAACATCATGAGAAATATCAGAAACGATGACTGATTTGTAAAGTTCGACCCTTTCACAATAATTGGCAACGTAATTCCAGATCTCAGATACGCTGATGACACGGTCCTCCTCACATACAGTGCTGCAGTATTAAATGAGACAAGTCTGTGTGTTAAACAACGCAGTGAAGAGCAGAACCTCAGAAGATTAGCAATAACAACACAAAAGTGAAGACGCCATGAAGAACTTGTGGCACAATACCAGCAAGGCAGTGAAGTTAAAATGACTGAGGACATGTACCTTTCCGATAGTATCACATGGTTGTGAATTATGGGCAGTCTCGCAAACAGCAAGGAAGAAAAACGATTCATTCGAAACAAAATTCTGACCTATGCTGCCAGTTATGGACAGTAGAGAAAGAATTGAAAAAAAAAAAACGATTACAGGGTGAAACGATGGAATTTCTTAGAAGTTTGAGATTTACGTATCAGACCAACAAAGAAATTCTCAACAAGGCCAACACAAAATGAGAGATGCTAACCAAAATACATCAGAAAGAAACAATCGACATTTTTTTTTTTTTGCACTTTATGAGAAGAGGAAAGATGAAATACTTATTTACAACTGGTAAATTACAAGGAAAGAGATACCACGGACGACAAAAGGAGAATATACTTGATAGCTTGGTGTTTGTGAAACGGTAACAGTTTTAACAAAACTGATACGATGCTCTGTGGATAGAAAATTGTGGAAGTACATGATCACCTACACCAACCGCTATGGCACATGATGATGACGAGATGAAGGAAATGGGGCAGAAGGTAGTTAATATTTTATTTATTTTTGGTTCAGACAGAAATAGGTCAAGGTAAAAAAAAAATAGAACAGAAAATGAAGGAGGTTTAATAGTTTCTGTGTAAACTTTACGATAATAGAATTAACAAGTAATTTAAGACGATAATAGAAAGTAACAAGTAATGTTTTAATGAAAGTAGAACTAGAATTAGAATAGTTGCACGGGAAATAAATGAATGTGATGGGAGTAGTAATTACAGGAAGAGATGTAAAAGGGAAAGTACGGAATAAATGAGAAATATATAAAAGAATTAGAGAGCGTACAGGGACGAGTAAACAAAAAATATCGTAATGAGAAATGATCAAGTAATTGAGGAAACTCGAGCTAGGTAGTGTCTGAGAATAGGGCCGAGAAGTTGTGGTGAGTTTAATGAGAATGGGAAAGTATGACGCAGTAAAGGGTAGTAAGTGTGTGACACGAAAAAATAATGACATGAAAAGGGAAGGAAGAAAGAAAGAAAGAAAGAAAGAAGAAAGAAAGAAAGAAAGAAAGAAAGAAAGAAAGAAAGAAAGAACGAACGAAGAATACAAATTCACGGTTGGACACCGATACATCAACAGAATGTGTAAAAAGATTAAATGAAAACATAAAATGATCATTTAAAAATAAATCTAGCACAAAAGAGTTAATCGAATGTTATAAAGAAAAGATAAAATAATGTGCTATGTTGAGAATACGAAAAAGGGACCAAACGAAGGAGCGAGATAGAAGAATAGAGATTATTAAGAAAAAAAATGTGTATATAAAAATGTATGTATACAAATATTCCAAATGGTACATAAAGAGTGTATTGTAGAATAGAAGAAGGTAAAAATAATTAATCACAATGAACTAATTTAGCCTATTGACAAATGTTAATACTATATATCGATTAATGTAGTGTAGAGATCATCATCATCAAGTACCGGGCCTACTGGCGTAGTTGATCATGTCTCTCCACAACATTCCATCTCGGCAGCTATTTATCATTTCTGTTGTTGACCTTCTGCCAAGCCATTCTCTTAAGCTGTCTGTTATTTTTTCTCTTTGCTTCACTCTATCTCTTCGTCCCTCGATTTTTCCATTTGTTATACTATATTCCAGTTGTTCTCTTCTCACTACATGGCCAAAAAATGATGATTGTTTCTTCCTAATATTGGAAATTAGCTCTCTTTTTGCTTTGACCTCTCTCATAACATCTTCATTACTCTTTTTAGCTGCCCATGGTACTCTCAACATTCTTCTGTAAAACCACTTTTCTACAGACTCCAGTGATTTTCTTGCCAGTTGTCCTATTGTCCATGATTCGCATCCATATGTTAAGAATGGCTCTACATAACATTTAAGAACTCTTGTTCTTGTTTCTATTGTCAAAAATGGATTGCATAGTATCTTCCTAATATTTGGAAAGTTCCTTTTGCCTGAGCCATTCTGCATCTCACCTCTTTTGTACATCTTCCGTCTGAGGTTAACAAAGTTCCCAAATATTTAAATTCATTTACCTGTTTCAATGTTGTTCCACTTGTCTTTATGTTGCACTGAGGTGATGTCTTTTAGTGTAGAGATACATGTACATATTACAACTACATAACTTCTCAATGAAAAATAGTTTAATAGGATATTAAGTCGCATATTACGGTATAAAGTAACCTAAGTGCAGAGAGTAACGAGTTATGAATCAGAACGTAAGTAATCAAACAAAATGAGAGTAAGATATAACAAATATTTCTTTAAATAAAACAGCTTCAAATTCTTTGATAAATTTGTGATCATCTATCGATCCAGGAATGTATCCTTAACTCACTATGCACATTATCTTCATGTACCAACCGCTATAATGTTTGTTCTGCTTATATTGCGTCAATTCCCTTATGATTGTAATGAATTAATTGAACGTTATGTACACTGTTGATTGCTCTATTTATCTAACTCCTGACATTACAGTTACGCTCAAATGTTTGTATATTTAATTTTGGAAAATATTCTACATTTTACGTTGTTTGTTTTTGTGTGGTTTATTTTTTCCCATTGTTAAATTCTAATACTATTTACATCTCACAGATGTTTAATTTATGTTTTATTTTTAACATTACTAGTTCAAAGTATATGTCTTATATGTTGATGATAAACAGTCACATTTTTAAAATGTGATGCGTAGATGTGAATTTTGCTCCCAGGAATGTACTAACGAGATATAACGCTTACAGTATCTTTTATATGTGTAGTGCACCCGTATGGCTACCACACCCACACCCCCCCCCCCCAACCACAGTGATGGAAGAGAAGAATAGAGCCACTGTTACCTGCCACGCATGTCGTAAGAGGCGACTAAGGAGATTTGGAACAGTCGCCTGTGCAGTCGAGTAGGACGTGCACTGAGCGAACGTGTGAGCGGAATTTACAGATGTATTTTTGAAAATGTTGTGACAAGTGATGGAGCGGATATGGGGGATTTCTGACTGTAATGAAACTGGTTCCATATGTAGAATAGAATAGAATAGATATATAGTTGTGGCATTGTGTGCTAGGTGTCAGTAGAATAGAGTAATCCCCATCTTTGTTTATTTGCGAAAAATAAGTAGATATCAACAAATGATGACAAATGTAGCTCTATTCTACATACTAAATGGATAACAAGTTATGTTACTCCATAGTTATGTAGTTTGTGACATAAACTAAAGAGATAACAATGTATAGTTAACTCGTTGTTATGTGGTGAGTGACTTAAGTAAAATAAATAACGTTTTAGAGTAATTCAAATGTTGTGTTGTATGCAGTACAAAATAAAGTCATAGCGCTTTATAATAGTCCAAATATTGTTTAGTTTGTAGTACAAACTAAAAAGATAGCCCTTTGTAGTAATCCAAAAGTTGTGTAATATGTAGTACAAGTTAAAGACATAGCTCTTTATAATAATCCAGATGTTATGTGATATGTAGTACAAACTAAAGACATAGCTCTTTATAATAATCCAGATGTTATGTAATATGTAGTACAAACTAAAGACATAGCTCTTTATAATAATCCAGATGTTATGTGATATGTAGTACAAACTAAAGACATAGCTCTTTATAATAATCCAGATGTTATGTAATACGTAGTACAAACTAAAGACATAGCTCTTTATAATAATCCAGATGTTATGTAATATGTAGTACAAACTAAAGACATAGCTCTTTATAATAATCCAGATGTTATGTGATATGTAGTACAAACTAAAGACATAGCTCTTTATAATAATCCAGATGTTATGTAATATGTAGTACAAACTAAAGACATAGCTCTTTATAATAATCCAGATGTTATGTAATATGTAGTACAAACTAAAGACATAGCTCTTTATAATAATCCAGATGTTATGTAATATGTAGTACAAACTAAAGACATAGCTCTTTATAATAATCCAGATGTTATGTGATATGTAGTACAAACTAAAGACATAGCTCTTTATAATAATCCAGATGTTATGTAATATGTAGTACAAACTAAAGACATAGCTCTTTATAATAATCCAGATGTTATGTAATATGTAGTACAAACTAAAGACATAGCTCTTTATAATAATCCAGATGTTATGTAATATGTAGTACAAACTAAAGACTTAGCTCTTTATAATAATCCAAATGTTGTGTAATATGTAGAACAAACTAAAAAGATAGCTCTTTATATTAGGCTCATTATTGTATATTTCAACATATTTGCAGTTTTCAAGTTGAAAACACGTTTGCAATCTTATGACTTTTCGGCATTTGTTAGATGCTACTTAGAAAACACTTTATAGAGACTAAATAGCTGTGCTTTACCTCCTATATACGAATAGATAACACTTTATAGTGCATGTAATAAAATAGAAATATACATATATCACGAACACCGCTATGAAGTGCCTCTTAACAAATAAATATGGACCAATTAAAAGTGCCTGATGTAGACTAATTAGAAAACACTTTATGATGCCTAAACACATAACGAAGTGTGTTTGTCCGAGCAGCCTGCAACAACTGCTGTTTCATACATGGCTGTGTCGATAAAGAAAGACGCTTTTGTGATGATTCTCTGTGGAAATGGTTTCCAGTATTACTGATGAAGACACGGCTTTATTTAAGTAACTAACATTCAATTATCTGTGCAGCTGGAGATCGATCATCTGCACTGAAACAAGCAAACACTGAATTTGTTTATTTATGTTTATGTTATCCAACTTTCTTTGTTTAAGAAAAATATGCCGTGTTTTTTTTTTTGTTCTTCTGTTATACGCCTCTATTTATTAGTAGATATTATATATATATATATATATATATATATATATATATATATATATATATATATATGTAATATATATATATATATATATATATATATATATATATACATACACACATATAATTTTAATAAAATAAGAATGAAATATTTCACATCAACCGGCTGCACCGGTTGGGATTTTTATTTATGATTTCGCTCTGCGGCAACCACCCCTGGTTTCAGCAGCGAAGCCCGGCTTGAAGCGTCAATTACTCATCGACGGAGAAAAATATGAGTACCTCCGAAGACGGATTTACCTGCCTGTGCTGCGAGGGACCTCTGTGCACACTGCTGCAGGGGAAAAACGGATTGACACGCAAAATTCAGTTCCTAGTCTCTAGGAACATCGTCAGGGGCAAAAGCTGACGAACGCAAAAGAATCAAATTGAACAATATTTGAAATGTTTCTTGCCAAATGCATTACTCTATTAGACTTTCATTAGCACAACAAATGAGTTATTGTTATTGAGTTATTTGTTGGTTATCACCATTTCAGTTCGGGGCCGCAATAGCTCAGTGGTTAGTGAACCGGACTACAAAGGACTAGAGGTCGGGTTCGATCCTGACTGACGGCTTCCAGGTTCACCCAGCCTTAAATGGGTACCGGATTTTTTCTGGGAAAGTAAAGCGGCACGGCCGTAATACCGACCTCAAAAATCATGTGCCGATGGTCTATAAAAATTATGGTCACTAACATCATATTCCCTAGACACCACTTAGGGTGATGGGGCACTTTACGCTTTACGATTTTTACCATTGCAGTTCGAACACGTCCATATGTGCTCAGATCCCAAGTCGACAATGTCCCACAGCGTCCAGTGACTGACGACTCCGGCTCTGTTATGGTTGATAAGTCTTCTCACACGTCCACTAAGCCTCTTGTTTTTAGATGTACCAATCTTTATTCTCATCTCTTTCAAAATTAACTTTAAGAAATGCACATACTTGTGCGGTGTCACAAATTGAAACCACTTTCCTAAAAATAAATCAGTTATAAATTTGAGCGAGATGAAGCAGACTCTAGTAGTCTACGTTCAATTTATAATTTTATAATTCTTCTTCTCCTTATTATTTCCTTCCTCATTTGCCGTTCAGCGTCGAGAGGAGATATAATTTACGGTTTTTTGCTCTTGTGTTTGGTTACTGTTATGTTTCCTAGTGTTTCTAATATTCCGTCAATCCATCTTTATTTCGCGGTCGACCCTTGGGTCTGGTGTTCTCGCAACGTTTATAGAAGTCTCGTTGTGTTGTGCTGTGATCTTTCTGCATTCTCACGTGGCCAAACCATTTTATGTATTGTTTCTTTATATATTCTATGGCCGGGATCATTCCTAGTTTGTTTCTCAGTTCTTCATTGTTATCTCTAAATATCCCTGTCATTCATCTAACACATTTTATCTCGGTTGTCGTTATTGTTATATATTATAACTAAAATATCAAATTGAGTTTGGAAATTGCAGTCGTGTATTTATGTTCAAACTGTAGCGGTAAAACCTTTACTTTATGTGACCAGCTTTTGATGATCAGAATGCCTCCTCTTGCTTTGTCTAAAGAGTTTCCAGTAGATATATTTTTTTTTTTTAAAATAACACAAGGTAGATCCTTACACACGATTTGTAAGAACATTCTGTCATTAATGACACATTCACAATGCAAGGACATGTCTAAATTTAATTCAAAGCTAAATTGTTGTTATGTGATGTTTCAATTCACATGCGGCCTTTCTCATAAAACAATAAACGGGCTGACGGACACGCAAGGGAAGTATAATATAAGTAGAGTATAGGAAGGAACTAAAACTATGTAACGTTTGACATATTTGTAATATCTACTGCCATAATTTATAGGCACAGTCTGAGGGGAAATAACTGATGGAGAGAAATATTGTTTATGTTATTTCATGAAGACGAATTATGGCGCCTGGATTGTATAAGTATTTGAGAAAACTTATATTAACCATGTAATGTTTATTTCTTTATATTTTTTACGAGTCAGACCAAAAATATTTAAGTTATTCCTCCAAGTATTTTCTTGTGAATATGTTTTTTTTTTTTGTATTCACTATTAAATGAATTGTTTTTATTTCTATATGTTTACGTTAAGCAAGATTATTGCTCTATTGAGTGTAATATTTTTTTTTTTTAATTTGTTTGTTATGTGGTCTGTTATTTATTTTCGTTTCGTTTTATCCACTTAGCGCCTTAAGATCACAACCAGAACGCTGGTTGGTGGACTCGCGCTGTTATTGTATAAAATAGTTCATATAAGTGTATGTTATTGCATTAAATAGCGCATTAATCATAATAACATTCATTATGGTATTTGTTTCCAAATTTAAAGATTTTCTTTGCCATATCAATGAGAAAATGTTCATGTTTAATTTCGTTTTCACTACATCATTGTACACGCCCATAAACATTCTTGTTCTTTATCCCATAAACGTGGGGGTCGTTGAGGAACCACTGACAGATGTAGCCACCTTTCTCTAGTTCTCTCTATCTTCAGTCATTCTACAAAGTCGGGCCTTGTCATTCTTTTGATGTTATCTTTCCATCTCTTTCTCTACCTATCTCTTAATCTCGCTGCTTTGACGGGTCCTTATAAAATTGTCTTTGCTAATCCAGACGGCCCGATAGGTAGCCAAACATTTCATTTTGCGTTTTTTCACTGACTTCACAAACGTCAAGAGACCATTGTATACTCCGATTGCTTTTTGTATCTTTATGCGAACTTTCCCATTTGTGTTATGATCTATGTTATAAATGCCCAAAACCTTAAATTAACGTTGCATTTCCATAGCTTGCATTTTCTTCTCTAGCTCTGTTGTAAGGGCCCATATATCGCAAGGGTTTGGAACATACAAAGAGTGCGCATCAGCCAGATTTTACAGCCAAAAGTGATGTTCTTACCTTTCCAAATAGGCTTTGCCTTACAAGGACTGCTGTAGTTTTCGCTTTTCTACGTTCTAAATGTCATCATAAACATTAGTGTCTTATTAAACCTAGTGTGTGGTATGAATCACCATAAACATTAGTGTCTTATTAAACCTAGTGTGTGGTATGAATCACCATAAACATTAGTGTCTTATTAAACCTAAGGTGTGGTATGAATCACCATAAACATTAGTGTCTTATTAAACCTAGGGTGTGGTATGAATCACCATAAACATTAGTGTCTTATTAAACCTAGTGTGTGGTATGAATCACCATAAACATTAGTGTCTTATTAAACCTAGGGTGTGGTATGAATCACCAGAAGGCGTATCGCCTTACCTTGACAATAAAAGAACAAGTGTAGAATCGCATTACTTTGACAATAAAAGAACAAGTGTAGAATCGCATTACTTTGACAATAAAAGAACATGTGTAGAATTGCCTTACTTTGACAATAAAAGAACAATTATAGAATCGCATTACTTTGACAATAAAAAAACAAGTGTAGAATCGCATTACTTTGACAATAAAAGAACAAGTGTAGAATCGCATTACTTTGACAATAAAAGAACAATTATAGAATCGCATTACTTTGACAATAAAAGAACAAGTGTAGAATCGTATTACTTTGACAATAAAAGAACAAGTGTAGAATTGCCTTACTTTGACAATAAAAGAGCAAGTGTTGAATCGCCTTACTTTGACAATAAAAGAACAAGTGTAGAATTGCCTTACTTTGACAATAAAAGAACAAGTGTAGAATCGCGTTACTAGAGTTGTTATTTTGACACCACTCAAACAACAATAAAAGCTTTCTGTCTCAAAACATCAGGACAGAGAGCAAAAGGGAAGAAAGAGATGGATAGACTGAATAAAAGACATATCCAAAAAAAAAACATGTCCATGTTAACATCGTCAGATACGCCCAAGAACGACACGACATATAAAAAGAAGTAATGAAAAAAAAAGTAACATAATACTAGACCATCAGATTATATAATACATTCTTCCTTTATCCTGCGCCGCTTCAGGGCAACATGAGATGGATAAAAGAGGAAGAAGATGAAATTTAATTGACTGTAGCAAGTGTTATTATAATTACCCAGATAATCCGACATTGCGTTGGATTTAATTATAACCGATGCCGGTTAATAATGAAATATATGTATCAGATTTATGTGTCAGAGGACAGTAGACAAACAAATGAAAAGACGATTAGAGACCACAGAGATGGGATTTCTCAGAAGGATGTTGAAAGTTCCCTGGACAGCTAAAAAGACCAATGAAGAAATTCTCAAAGAGGCCACCACAAAAAGGGAACTCCTAAAAAACATTTTAAAAAAACAATCAACATTTTTCTGGTACATCTTGAGAAGAGGAAATTTGAAATACTTGGTTACAACTGGCAAAATAAAAGGAAAGAGAGATCGCGGACGACAAAGAGAGAAAATACTGGATAGCTTGGTGACATGGCATGGAAAACAGTCAACAACAGAACTGATTCGATGCACTGTAGATAGAAGATTGTGGAAGGACATGATCGCATACGCCAACCGGTATAGCACATGGTGATGATGATGATGTATCAGATAAACATAATCAGGTTAGTTAACCTTCCAGAGACACCTGGTGTCTATGGTTGAATCATATTCCAGGTCATTGCTGCTTATTGTTTTCTATTTTCCTGTTTTGTGTTTATTTTCTGTTTATGCCAACCCAACTTTTGCTGCGTGTGTGTATTACGTACATATTTTGTACATGTTTATTATTTTTATTTGAAAGCTCCCTGAGGAAAGAAACTGGAGAGAAGAAACATGTTACATGGGCTCGGCTGCGTGGAGAGAAGAAACCTGTTCCATGGGCTCGGCTGCGTGGAGAGAAGAAACCTGTTACATGGGCTCAACTGCCTGGAGAGAAGAAACATGTTGCTTGGGCTCGGCTGCCTGGAAAGAAGAAATATGTTACATGGGCTCGGCCTCGTGGAGTCAAGAAACATGTTACATGGGCTCGGCTGCCTGGAGAGAAGAAACCTGTTCCATGGGCTCGGCTGTGTGGAGAGAAGAAACCTGTTACATGGGCTCAACTGCCTGGATAGAAGAAACATGTTGCATGGGCTCGGCTGTGTGGAGAGAAGAAACATGTTGCATGGGCTCGGCTGCGTGGAGTCAAGAAACATGTTACATGGGCTCGGCTGCCTGGAGAGAAGAAACCTGTTGCATGGGCTCGGCTGCCTGGAGAGAAGAAACATGTTGCGTGGACTCGGCTGCCTGGAGAGAAGAAACATGTTGCGTGGACTCGGCTGCCTGGAGAGAAGAAACATGTTGCATGGACTCGGCTGCGTGGAGAGAAGAAACCTGTTGCGTGGACTCTGCTGCCTGGAGAGAAGAAACATGTTGCGTGGACTCGGCTGCCTGGAGAGAAGAAACATGTTGCATGGACTCGGCTGCGTGGAGAGAAGAAACCTGTTGCATGGGCTCGGCTGCCTGGAGAGAAGAAACATGTTGCGTGGACTCGGCTGCCTGGAGAGAAGAAACATGTTGCATGGACTCGGCTGCGTGGAGAGAAGAAACATATTGCTTGGGCTCGGCTGCCTGGAAAGAAGAAACATGTTGCGTGGACTCGGCTGCCTGGAGAGAAGAAACATGTTGCATGGACTCGGCTGCGTGGAGAGAAGAAACATATTGCTTGGGCTCGGTTGCCTGGAAAGAAGAAACCTGTTACATGGGCTCGGCTGCGTGGAGTCAAGAAACATGTTACATGGGCTCGGCTGTGTGGAGAGAAGAAACATGTTGCATGGGCTCGGCTGTGTGAAGAGAAGAAACATGTTTCATGGTCTCGGCTGTGTGGAGAGAAGAAACATGTTACATGAGCTCGGCTGCGTGGAGAGAAGAAACATGTTACATGGGCTCGGCTGCGTGGAGAGAAGAAACATGTTACATGGGCTCGGCTGCGTGGAGAGAAGAAACATGTTTCATGGGCTAGGCTGCGTGGAGAGAAGAAACTTGTTGCAGGGCTCGGCTGTGTGGAAAGAAGAAACATGTTTCATGGGCTCGGCTGCGTGGAGAGAAGAAACATGTTGCATGGGCTCGGCTGCGTGGAGAGAAGAAACATGTTACATGGGCTCGGCTGCGTGGAGAGAAGAAACATGTTTCATGGGCTCGTCTGCGTGGAGAGCAGAAACATGTTACATGGGCTCGGCTGCGTGGAGAGAAGAAACATGTTTCATGGGCTCGGCTGCGTGGAGAGAAGAAACATGTTGCATGGGCTCGGCTGTGTGGAGAGAAGAAACATGTTACATGGGCTCGGCTGCCTGGAGAGAAGAAATACGTTGCATGGGCAACATCTTGTCTCTTTCTATTTCTGCCTAAGTTCAGCGCCCTGGTCTAGGGGCTCTGAAAAATCCATAGTCAACTATGACTGACGGAGGCTACTGCTAATTATTTATAAAATATAAGTAGAAAACAGCGACTCAACTATATTAAAGGTTTCGAAAATTTAACAGCAAAATTTGTATAAAAAGAACAAACGAAATCTATTTGGGGACTATGCAAGAAAACAAGATGGTTATGTAGAACGATAGAGTAAACATGTTAAAGAAAATCTGTCATTGTAGCATGTATCCAATTTCTGGATTATGAGGGTGGGTCTTATTAGATTGGAGAATAAAGACCGCTTCACTTAGATTAATAGACAATAGAGCGACAGTGCTTTAGTCAGGCAAATAAACATCGACATATCGGCAGGTAATGTTAAGGGCTTGTTAAACCCCACCATTAAAAACTATTAAACAATATGTGAGGATGACGCCATTCGTGTTTTGTTTTGTTTTTAAAGACGTGAGATGTGTATATCACCAAAAACAAAATGATGACTATGCTGAAAACTGTAACAAGCTAGTAATCAGAAAATTAATCTCAGAATTGCTAGAATTGTTCCGCTGCTTACACAAATAATTACTGTAATTCCTACATTTTTTTACAGCTTAAACGAGACAAATTTTTTAATCAGAGGGACCACAGCATATATATATATATATATATATATATATATATATATATATGTATATATATATATATATATATATATGTATATATATATATGTATATATATATGCTAGTATGTACATATACTTTATGTATGTATGTGTGCGTATGTATAATTAAACTTATTCAACAGTTATTTGTACTTTATAAATCTTAACATACAAATTTTATTCCAATATAAGTGTATCTTTTGCTCATACAACTAACTTATCTATGGGTTTTCTTTCAATTAAATTTTTACAATTGATATGATAATTATAAACAGTACTTCCTTCCTTTTTGTTTTGTGCAACATTTTTCTTCAGCAATGTCAATTTTAAACATTTTGCAAAGTTATCGGTGTTTTCTTTCATTTATTGCACAAATGTGTAGTTGTTGGTTTTGTGTGGGATATTGTGTGTGCGTCCAGAATAGTTCTGGCAACTCCTTCTGGTAGTGAATGGATAGTTCAGGAGACGAGGATGTGTTGAGAGTTTGAAACAAAGAAAATGAGTCAGTGATAATAATAGCAATAAATATTTTTTATTGACTTTTGTGAAGAGTTCTTTCCCTTTTAGCGGAATCGTGTCGGAGGAAGAGATATGTTTACAACACCCGGAAAAAAAATGACAAATAATCAACAACAGGTCACAAAAACAAAGAATAATATATGGTCCGAAGCAGGATCGAACCCGTAATCCTTGGCACAGTTCCTTGACAAGAGAAGCCAAACGCTAGGGAACACGGCTAATTCAGCTAACTCCCTCTATAATAATAATATCCATGTATTATTATTTGCCTCTTTCCCTTTTAAAAGTTCACAAAAAGGGAACATAATAATTTCCAGGGAGAATATTCTACCGTGATAAGCCACGAGTACAGTGCAACATAAACATTAGTTAGAAAAACAAAACAATACAAACGGAAGGAATTCATGGAACACGGAGAGCAATAAATATGACAATTACCGATATACAGATCTTAATTCATGGATGTTTGTGCAGAATAAACAGATGGAAATGGCAGGACAAAATCATTAACTTATATGTTTGGGAAAGTACCAGCTAAATTTTAGTAGGCAAAGAGATACAACGAAGACAATGGCGCTGGATAGGGCGCACACGTTTTTTTATATCCACAGAGCAAGAGGCAAAGAGGAAGACGAAACTATTCGTGGAGAAGACAAGTGGAAGGAGAGATGAAGATGATGAGGAAGACATGGAATGATCTTAAAAGAGAGACAAGAAACAGAATGTTTTGGAAAGTGTATGTTGAAGACCTATGCTCCACAGGGCGTTGAAAGTGTGTGTTGAAGACCTATGCTCCACAGGGCGTTGAAAGTGTTTGTTGAAGACCTATGCTCCACAGGGCGTTGAAAGTGTTTGTTGAAGACCTATGCTTCACAGGGCGTTGAAAGTGTTTGTTGAAGACCTATGCTCCACAGGGCGTAGAAAGTGTATGTTGAAGACCTATGCTCCACAGGGCGTAGAAAGTGTATGTTGAAGGCCTATGCTCCACGTGGAGCTGAAAGTGTATGTTAAAGACATATTCTCCACAGGGCGTTGAAAGTGTATGTTGAAGGCCTATGCTCCACAGGGCGTTGAAAGTGTTTGTTGAAGACCTATGCTCCACAGGGCGTTGAAAGTGTATGATGAAGACCTATGCTCCACAGGGCGTTGAAAGTGTTTGTTGAAGACCTATGCTCCACAGGACGCTGAAAGTGTCTGTGGAAGACATGTACTCCACTGGGAGTTAAAAGTGTTTATTGAAGACCTATGCTCCACAGGGAGCTGAAAGGAAGGAAGATGATGCAGGGGAACACAACAGCGCACGTGAACTACATAGACAACATAGCATATATTTACACCACATGAAACATATTTGATTTATATAAGTAGTAATATAGCATACACAGATGTGAGTAATAGAATCTAACATAACAACTAAAGCTTAGTCTGAGGTTGAACTGATCATGCCTCGTCAGAAATTAAGCAAAACATCCGGAAACAGAGCAGCACACGTGAGTAACAAAAACAAATACAACACTCTTTACTAGGAGAAAATTTGATAACATAAATACAAATAGCGTAAACAATAACATCACACGTATGAATTTCAGGACTTGTAGAACACACATACAAGTCACATTACAAAAACGTGCAATCACAAGGGGTTTAAATGATAGATGTGAACGATTGAATTTCAGAATGGTAATAAACATGTGCATTAAATAAGAAAACAGGGCAGCAAATGTACGCCTTTGAAATATGGATCTATGGAAAAATGAAGAGAATTGTGTGCATGGAAAAGAAGACAAACAAGGAGGTTTAGAATCAGCTGAGAATTTAAAAGATTACGTTACAAAGTTGGAAAACAGACAAATGAAATTGTTGTGACATGTGGAGAGTCATAATACCCTTCTAAAAGTCATCTTGGAAGAGAAGGTTTAAGGCAGACGAGGCAGAAGCAGACTAAGACTAAAGTGAACAGATAACATCAAAAGGTGGACAAGTGAACATAACGTGCACCATCAAGACAAGAGACAGAGTAAAATAGCGCTCCATGGTAGCCAACCTTCGATATGGAGACGGTATCGAATGAATGAGTAAACATTGTTTAATGTTAAACAGTAAACTGACGATAACAACAAAAATGAACAGTAAACATTTTAATCAAAAACAGTATAAAACAATATATACAAGAGTTAAGTACGGCAAATCAGAACAAAGACACTAAACAGTAACATGTATAAATCTGTATACAAATCATGATTAAACAGAGAATTGGCATGTATTTAAACAATAGAATGACACGAAATAGTAGCATGTAAACACAGGATAATGGCACAGAACAGTAATATGTAGCTAAACAAATAGAATAGTTATATGGCACTAATAAAACACAACAGAAACCTCTCACTACTGCTAGATCATGTGACTTGTCAGACTCTCGATTCTATCCCATCAAATCCTGCTCACAAAACCCTCGTCTAACCCTCAATACCGATGAGTTATTGTCAATTCTGGGACTAGCTTCTAATCGATGGTTGGCATTGTTCATCTCTCACTTCTCGCATGTTGTCACAAACTCTTCAACCTCCCCCGCCACCAACAACCCCCCCCCAATTTCACCTCCCCCTCCAAACATCGCAACCACTCCCTCTGTGTTTTAACTTAACCATCCCTTGGCAGAGACAGTTGCCATGGAAACGCTGGGGCACATAATCAGCAAGGGAGATCGACAACATATCCCACAGTTGGTTGGAGCGAGTTTCTATGACTATGATTATGATCGATTTTCTCGCAGTTTCTACTCATTGATTTCCAGCCCGGGCAAAGAAGGCAGACTTCTTAATGTAGTGCTTGTGTAAGTGAAGGTTCGAGTGGTATGTGGTGGTGAAGAACAGCTTCTAGCGCGTCGACAAATTTGTGAATGATTCAGCTCTTGAAAATTACCCGTCTATTATTATAACACGGCGAGACCTCGGTTAGAGATTCTGGATGACAGGATGAGGACCTTTTCCTTACAAGTTGTATATGGTCCAGACCGTCCACGAGAGGTTGATCTTGTGTGGAAAATATTTGTTTTGATAAGATACAGCGGTTTGTTGACGATATTTTAGTAGTGTTGGTAAGTTTTTTTCAGGACTGAAACATAACTTCAGTACAATTCTATTATAGTAAAGTGACCATAAGAAGACGGTGTAACTTAAATTTCACAACCATTTGTAGCTAAAATATGATTATTTTACATTTAAAAAAAGGGTGACAATTTTACAAATTGTCAAATTTTCAAATATTTATGTCATAAACGTTATTTCATTAACATATCGGTAGCATAATTATGAAATATTCTAGAATGTTCTTTTTTTTCAGTATCCCTAAATCTGCTCCATTCCAGTAAAAAGTACCAATCTCAAGAATGAATGGGATGTAGTTTCCTTAAGACATCTTCATCGATACATGTAGCAATATTTTATGACTATAACTAAAATGCTAATTTGAAATTAAAGCAAGCAGCCGTGCCAGGAGTTTCATAAAGGAGAGAGAGAAAGAACCATTTATTCATTTTCATCTTATTCTTTTCATACGTTCACCCGTCGAAAATTCCTCTTCCTCGCCTGCTCTTAAAGCGACAGTAAGTTGATATGCATGTCATGTGTCGCTAATTTGCGACAAACGGAGATATCTGCCCCTTTCGGCTGGCAACATCCGAATTTTTTTGGACATTACTAAGTTCCAGCTTGATCCCAGAATGTGTATCTGTTTCCTAGCGCACCACTAGTGGGGCAGAGACTACAGCAGTTATGATGCTCTCCGATATATGCGGTCAGCTGTGAGTCGCTGATTGCGTTTACTTGGGAGCTGTTGACCGCCTTGGCTTATGAAAGTTCAACCTGAGTGATGTTGACAGCCTTGGATTCTGGAAGTTCAACCTGAGTGAAGTTTGCCGCCTTGTATCCTGAAAGTTCAACCTGAGTGATGTTGGCGAACTTGTATCCTGAAAGTTCAACCTGAGTGATGTTGACCGCCTTGGCTCCTGGAAGTTCAACCTTAGTGATATTGACCGCATTGGATCGTGGAAGTTCAACCTGAATGATGTTGACCGCTTTGGATCCTGGAAGTTCAACCCGAGTGATGTTGACCGCCTTGGCTCCTGGAAGTTCAACCTGATTGATGTTGACCGCCTTGGCTCCTGAAAGTTCAACCTGAGTGATGTTGACCGCCTTGGATCCTGGAAGTTCAACCTGAGTGATGTTGACCGCCTTGGCTCCTGAATGTACAACCTGAGTGATGTTGACCGCCTTGGATCCTGGAAGTTCAACCTGAGTGATGTTGGCCGCCTTGTATCCTGAATGTACAACCTGAGTGATGTTGACCGCCTTGGATCCTGGAAGTTCTACCTGAGTATGGTGACCGCCTTGGCTCCTGGAAGTTCAACCTGAGGGATGTTGGCGCCTTGGCTCCTGGAAGTTCAACTTGAGGGATATTGGCGCCTTAGCTCCTGGAAGTTCAACCTGAGGTATGTTGACCGCCTTGTATCCTGAATGTACAACCTGAGTGATGTTGACCGCCTTGGATCCTGGAAGTTCTACCTCAGTATGGTGACCGCCTTGGCTCCTGGAAGTTCAACCTGAGGGATGTTGGCGCCTTGGCTCCTGTAAGTTCAACATGAGGGATGTTGGCGCCTTGGCTCCTGGAATTTCAACCTGAGGGATGTTGGCGCCTTGGCTCCTGGAAGTTCAACCTGAGGGATGTTGACCGCCTTGTATCCTGAATGTACAACCTGAGTGATGTTGACCGCCTTGGATCCTGGAAGTTCTACCTGAGTATGATGACCGCCTTGGCTCATGGAAGTTCAACCTGAGGGATATTGGCGCCTTGGCTCCTGGAAGTTCAACCTGAGGGATGTTGGCGCCTTGGCTCCTGGAAGTTCAACCTGAGGGATGTTGACACCTTGGCTCCTGGAAGTTCAACCTGAGGGATGTTGGCGCGTTGGCTCCTGGAAGTTCAACCTGAGTGATGTTGACCGCCTTGGCTCCTGGAAGTTCTACCTGAGTGATGTTGACCGCCTTGTATTCTGGAAGTTCTACCTGAGTGATGTTGACCGCCTTGGATCCTGGAAGTTCTACCTGAGTGATGTTGACCACCTTGGCTCCTGGAAGTTCTACCTGAGTGATGTTGACCGCCTTGGCTCCTGGAAGTTCTACCTGAGTGATGTTGACCGCCTTGGCTCCTGGAAGTTCTACCTGAGTGATGTTGACCGCCTTGGCTCCTGGAAGTTCTACCTGAGTGATGTTGACCGCCTTGGCTCCTGGAAGTTCTACCTGAGTGATGTTGACCGCCTTGGCTCCTGGAAGTTCAATAAATCGATGATTGTGGGAATTGAGACCTTGGAGCAAAGAAAAATATGAAAGAAAATACTGTGTACAGGAGACAATTTGTGGAAGTAGCTTTAAAATATGACAGTGGATCAGTTAAGAACAGAGACAACTGCCACAAAAGAGAAAGAGCCATCACAAAGACAACAACTGTAATAATAACAACAACAAAACAGAGTAAGAAACAATAAGAATTGGATTAAAAAGTCACAAGAACATAGCAACCATAAGAACAGAATTAAAAACCACAAAACAAAACAATATAAAAACGAAAAAAATCAAAGGAACAATACAATTGACAATTAGCAGTTTGACGCAAAAGCAGAGCTATGGTGGAGGAGACACGAGTTATGCAGCTGTAGTTTGCTTCCGGGCTAAAAGTAAAGGAAAATTTCTAGAGGAGACAGAGCTTTTCAACAGAAATGTGAGACCATACAGATTTAGTAAGAAAAGAATATATCTCAAGATGCTCTAACAATGAAAGCCATTAGTAAAAAAAAAAAAAAAAAGTAAAGAGCCCTGTCACGCCAAGTGGCTACAGGGAATATGGTTTTAGTGACCATAATTTTTATAGAACTTCAGCACATGATTTTTGGGGTAATGTGGTCGGTATTACGCCCGTGCCGCTTTATATTCTAGAAAAAAATTAGGTACCCATTCAAGGCTAGATGAACCCTGAAGCCATCGATCAGGATCGAACCCGACCTCTTGTCCTTTGTAGTCCAGTTCACTAACTACTGAACTATCGCGGCTCCAAAGTTATCTAGTGAAGAAAGTATATTATTCAGATCATGGACATGATTATCATTATCAGGTAGCATGTCATTTGCAAAACGTTAGCAGTAGAGGTGCCGTTAAATGGCCGCCGTTATTTCGTTATTGACAGAAAAATTCTGCATTTTAGTCTATATAAAAAGTATACACGCAGTTAAACTTGGCAAAATGGTTCATCCTTTGTTTATATAAAAAAGTATAGGATAAACGTTGACTACAGTTAAGTAGGAATATTACAGCACGAATACAATGTGACCCAAGCAAGAGATTTCTACAGATACAGACAGAAACAAGGGAATTAAGATAAAGACCTGAGTATAGTTTAGTGGCATTCTTTTATTATCTCAATAGATATATTACACAAGATTCTGCGGAAGTTATATAACATTCCAATAGTTACAATACTTATTATCGGTGCTGATGGTGAAGCTGGTGTTTTAGAGGGAGTTGATGGTTAAGGTAGTGTTGTAGACGTTACTGATGGTAAAGGTGGTGGTGTAGACAGTACCAATGGTGAAGGAGCTGTTGCAGAAACTGAATGTTTAAGTCTCCTATGGCTGGCTAAAGAACTTCTAATCGTATATGAACGTTGACAAATGGCACAAGCATGGCGATTAAGGCGATGTGCGGCCCGTATAGGTTGATCCATAGCTTGGCGCCGTTTAAACTGCTTTGAACATAATGGACACCGATATTCACCACAAGATGTTACATTATGAGAAACCATCTGTAGAAGATCAAATAACCCTTTATCAACAATACTTAACATACCTAGTTTAAACACATTAATATCATTGAATAACAATCACATCAAGAATAAAAATATCTACTTGTTAAGCAACCAATAAGATAAACATATGAAAAAAAACGAAAGTATAATACTTTCAGCAAGACTTAATATACATACTTTATTTATACACATTACCATTAATACAATAGAATATCATTTTAACAATAAACATGATCGCGTCGTTATGAGATAAGAGAAAAACAGAAACAATTTTCAGCTTACAACGTAAAATATGCCCGCAACACAGGTCGCTAGACTGAGCAGTATTATTAAAATAAGCTGCCGTGAATCACTCATACTTATAGCACAAAATCTAACACGCGACTATCTCTAAAAATGTCTACTTTTTAAGCAACCAATAAGATTAACATATGAAAAACAAAGGAATAATACACTCAACAAGCCTTAACATACATACTTTATACACATTGACATCAATATAAATGAATATCCTTTTACCAATAAACCGTATCCCATCGTTATGAGATAAAAGAAAACATAAAGAAAAAAATATTCATCTTACATCGTAAAATATACTCTCAACACAGGTCACTAGACTGAGCTGTGGTATTAAACTAAGCTTCCTTGAATCTAGCGCCCTTATAACACGAACTCTCACATCCGACTAGTTTAAATATAATCTGGTAAATAAAATTGATCGATACTATTCCATCCTCGACTAACATTGAGGTAAGCCAATCAGAAAAGAGTATTTCTGTCGGACGCTTGCCAACAAAATGACTAACCTCTGGATTAACCAATCAGAGAAGAAGATTACTGTTATCGTGATAACTGACCTCATTTTCCACTTGTAGTATTGTCGAGCCTTGCCCATTACAGGGTTACTTTAACTCGATTTAGTCCCTGATACAATCCACCCTTCGGGTCATCGGTAGGGGAGATAATAAGGGCGGTGGGTTACTTGAATGCGCTTTGACCCCTGATGCAATAACAGAGGAGTTCCATGACATCGATTTGACCTCTGAAGGTTACAATACCAATGTTTACAACCTCAATGAATGACAGGTAACATTAAAAGTGATTATTACAGGTCAGAAAACTTACTGCAAAATAGCAAAATTTCTGCTCATAGTTACAAACTTGGACTCAAAATCACAAAAATCTACTCCCATACTCATTATATTTAGACAAAGCGTTCAGAAAGTTATATTCAAGATCCAAAAAGTTAGTCCGCTCATAAGCAAACGTAGACCTCAAAAGTCTATAAATCTACTCCCCTAGTAGACACAACGAGCAGAAAGTTATATTCAAGGTCCAAAAAGTTAGGCCAAATCGCAAAAATGTTACCACCAGAACACAAATATTTAGGCTCATAATTAAAAAGTTAAACTCGAACCCTAAAAATCTTCAAAAATTCGACCTCAAAATCCTAAAAATCTACTCCCATAGTCATAATAGTTAGACACACCGAGCAGAAAGTTATATTCAAGGTCAAAAATGTTAAGCCAAATCACAAAAATTTTACCACCGGAACACAAAAATTTAGGCTCATATTCAAAAAGTCAACCTCGAAAACCGAAAAATCTACTCCCATTGGCATAATAGTTAGACACAACGAGCAAAAAGTTATATTCAAGGTCATAAATGTTAGACCAAATCATAAATTTTATGCCCCAAAACACAAATATTTAGGCTCATAATAAAAAAGTTGAACTCGAACCATAAAATTCTTCAAAAAGTCGGCCTCAAAAGCATATAAATCTTCCCCCATACTCACAGTAGTTAGACACAACCAGCAGGTAATTATATTCAAAGTCCAAAAAGTTAGGCCAAATTACAAAAATGTTACCCCAAAACACAAAAATTTAGGATCATATGCAAAAACTCGATCGTAAAGCCCTAAAAATCTACTCCCACACTCATACTAGTTAGGCACAACGAGCAGATAGTCATATTCAAAGTCCAGAAAGTTAGTCCAGATCACAAAATTGTACCTCCTTAGATATCCCGATATCAAGAATTTACTTTAAAATCACTTTTATAATTTTTTACCACCAGCCATTTTTATTTATACACCTTTGAAATTATAAGAAAAATAGTAAATTTACACTCTAGGCCTACGCCAAACTTCATATTAGACATCACCATAGCAAGATTTTGAATAAAAATCACTTTATGAATGTTACCCCCCCTCCCCCCACCAACCGGGTCATTTATTGATGGATACGACTATGAAATCACTAAAAAATAGTAAATTTACACTCTTCTTTATTTTAGGCATCACCTTAGCAAGATTTTGATTAAAAATTAACTTTCATGATTTTTACCTCTTGACCATTTTTTAGGGATGCGCCTATTAAACAGTTTAAAAATTTATTTAACCTGTGAGCTTACCTCAAACTTTATTTTAGACACCCCCGTAGCATAAATGTACTTAAAAATCACTTTTATGATGTTTACTCCCCCCCCCTCCCCCCCTGACCATTTTTGAGTGACACGCCTATGAAAGTAAAAACATAAAATTTAGCCGCTAGGCTTACCTCAAACTTTATTTTAGGCTACCCCATAGCAAAAATTTACTTAAAAATCACTTGTATGAATTTTATCTCATGGCCATTTTTAGGTGGATTTTAGATGACCGATTAGAGGCCACGGAGATGGGATTTCTCAGAAGAATGTTGAAAATTCCCTGGACAGCTAAAAAGACCAATGAGGAAGTTCTCAAAGAGGCCAACACAGAAAGGGAGCTCTTAAAAAACATCAGAAAGAAGCAATCAACATTTTTCGGGCACATCATGAGAAGAGGAAAGTTGGAACACTTGGTTACAACTGGCAAAATAAAAGGAAAGAGAGATCGCGGACGACAAAGAGAGAAAATACTGGATAGCTTGGTGTCATGGCATGGAAAACAGTCAACAACAGAATTGATACGATGCACTGTGGATAGAAGATTGTGGAGGGACAATATCGCCTACGCCAACCGGTATGGTACATGATGATGATCCCTCAAAGAATAGTAAGGGGGGTAATATTCATAAAAGTGATTTTTAAGCAAATTTTTACTACGGGGATGTTTAAAATAAAGTTTAAGGTAAAGCCTAGAGGTTAGATTTTATTTTTGTAACTGTTTCTTAGGCGCATCCATAAAAAATGGTCAGGGGGAGGTAAAATTAATAAAAGTGATTTTTATTGAAAATCTCGCTATGGGGATGTTTAATATGAAGTTCGAGGTAAGCCTAGACGATAAATTTACTACTTTTAGTGATTTCATAGGCGTAACCCTAAAAAAATTGTCAGGAGTTAAAATTCATAAAAGTGATTTGTAAGTAAATTTTTGCTATGGGGATGCCTAAAATAAAGTTTGAGGTAAGCCTAGCGGCTACATTTTATTTTTTTTTTAGTTTCAAAGGCGTATCCCTCAAAAATGGTCAGGGGGTAAACATCATAAAAGTGAATTTTAAGTAAATTTTTGCTACGGGGGTGTCTAAAATAAACTTTGAGGTAAGCCTAGAGGTTAAATACAATTTTTTAACAGTTTCATAGGCGTATCCCTCAAAAATGGTAAGGAGGTGAAATTCATAAGTTATTTTTAATCAAAATCTTGTTTTTGGGCTGCATAAATAAAGTTTGAAGTAAGCCTAGAATGTAAATTTTATTTTTGCAACAACTTCATAAGCGTATCCCTTAAAATTTTTCAGGGGTAAAATTCATAAAAATGATTTTTTATTCAAAATCTTTCTTCGAGGAAGACTAAAATAAAGTTTGAGCTAAGCCTAACGGTTATATTATATTTTTTTAACAGTTTCAAAGGCGTGTATCTCAAAAAATTGTCTGGGGGTAAAATTCATAAAAGTAATTTTTTTTATTCAAAAGCTTACCATGGGGATGTCTAATATGAAGTTTGGGGTAGGCCTGGAGTGTACATTTACTATTTTTTTTATTTCAAAGGTGTATCGATAAAAATGGCTGGAGATAAAAATTATAAAAGTGATTTTAAAGTAAATTCTTGATATCGGGATATCTAAGGGGGT